>CATIWR010110362.1:0-10061 GCA_949677035.1 Omphalea diandra
TAAAAATTGAGCAAATACAGTATGATTAAAATTTAAAATTTAGCAAACAAAAAAATCAAAGATTAAAATATAGTGTAATTCACACGTTATGGAGACCAATCATTAGTTTTGAAACAAGGACTAAATTGTATATAATGGAAAATTTTTGAGAGTTTCTATAATGATTAACTTTTAAAAATTACAAAGATGAAATTATTTTAAACTTTTATATTATCTTTTTATTTATATTTAGTATAAAAGAGTGCTAATTGTTTGAAAATCAAGATAGATAAAAACATAAAATATATGGAACAGATGCTAAAAACTGCACTTCATTAAATAATTTCATAATATGATTGTAATCCTACACTTAGAATAATTTCAAAATTAATAATTAAATATTTGTCTCACAATATAAAATATTAAAGGCTTATTGATAAAAAAAAAAAAAAACTCACTTTTGTGAGTTTTGACCATTACATTCAATTTTTTAAATTTCGGTAAATGTAGCCAAATTTACAAACTTCTTGACAGTTATATTCAATTTTTAATTTTGGTCAAAATTGAATGACATGTTCCATGACGTGGATAATACATTAGATTAGATTGTAATTGTTGTAAATTTTAAATTTCAATCCAATGTGTCATCCATATTATGGGACATGTCATTCAATTTTAATCAAAATTACAAATTGGACATAATTATCAAGTAATTTTTAAATTTTATTAAATTTACTAAAATTTATTAGATTGGACATCTTGATCAAAAAGTGTAAAGGTTTGAATTTTTTTAACCAACATGTCAATATTAAATATAGAGATGATGTGTTTCTAAACATTATTTAAAAAATATAATGTGATTTCAAGTTTTGATATTTACGTTTGAAATTTAATTTTGTTAGTAAATAAGGTCCTAACAGTCTAGTATGTTAAAATTAATGATTTGCCATGCTAATATGGCTAATTTGATAACAATGATGATATGGTAAATTGTTTTAAAACATTTGCTAAAATAGAACTTTTAAAAAAATTATAACAATTTTTTAATAATTTTGAATTTATTGATTTAATTAAAAATAACTATATATATATATATATATAATAAATCTTTTTCTTGTTGCTTTCCATTTCTTTCTCATCAGCCAAATACAAGATTAAAAGAGAGAATTTTGTCAACTTTAAAATTCTCCACATACTGACTTACAAAGAGTTAGATTGTGTACTATATTTTCACAATAAGCTCTTTGAGTTTAGATTTCAACAAAATAAACAGTTTATAATTTAGAGTTCAGTACAAGAAGTTATAACTATATGAGTATGAAATATTTGTGAAGAGGATATTGTAAATAACCTTGTTCCACATTGAACAATCCTCAAAATTCAGGTCGTGCATCACTTGAATCAAGTTTTTCACCATGAACAAAATTGAAGTCTTTATTTAGAAATGTACTAGCACATGGTGGAACGGCCTAGTAAAGCAACCTATTCAACCTTACAATGATTAATTTTATTTTAAAAAGAGCTAGTTTTATATTTAAGGTATTTTCAATCATTTAAATAAACTTTGAGCTATATAAGGACACCTCATATATCCTTAGGAATATTACCTAACATTTTAAAAGAGAAAATAAATATTTTTAAAGAAAATTTTTCTTTGTAGGAATGGAAGTAAACTTAGTGCATATCTTAAATTTTATAAAATTTGATTTTCTTTAAGCAATACTTATATATTTATCTAATTAAGAACACTACTATGACCTTAGAAATATTACCTAACTTTTTAAAAGAGAAAATAAGTATTTGTAAAGAGAATTTTTGTTTATAAGGATAGAAGTAAACTTAGTGCTTATATCTTGTATTTTATAAAAGTTAGGTTTCTTTTTTTTTTTTTTTTTTACTTATATATTTGCCTAGGGTCTAATAGCAAATTAAATTCAAATTCTTACATGTCAGTGCGATTCTAGTTCAAACTTTAAAAATTATTATAATTGTGAAATTAAGTGCAATGTTAGCCAATGCATGTACTTATAGTGCAATTTTTAGTAAAATGTGTAATTTATGGTGAAATTTGTGTCAAAAGATTGTAAAATTTAATTGGAATACTTTTAATGTTTATGCAATTCACAATTCTAGAATTTAATTGAAATATATTTTATGAAATGCAATTGGAATACCTTATCATAAGAGTATCGTGATTAACTCTCATGACTCCACTTTCAATGAAATATCTGTAACTCAACGAATCTAATTTACCTAACAAAATTAAACTTCTTCTAAATCTGAAAATAAACCATAAATTATCTAAAGTCTTGACCTTACTATCATGCATTTCAATCTTTGCTATACTTATGTCTTTGAAATTATTCCTTCCCTTCACCATTAGCTAGCATTGTAATTTTTTTTTGACAAATTAATTATTATCTTTTTGAAAAAATATGAAATTGATAAGCGAAATCCATTAACCATCCATTGCATAATGGATCCTTTGCTTTTTTCTTATGATTATCAATCATATTAGTATTTAGGACTTCATATTCAGATTTACTATCATCATTAGTTGCAATTACAGTAATTTCAATCTTTTTACTGCTTTTTTGAATTTTTTAAACTTTGAAAAGTCTTTCTTCATATATATGTATTGAGTGTGTTTCTTTTCATGATAATAGTAACATTCTCTCTCTAGATTGTTCACTTATGGTCTTTAACTCGATCTAATTTTTTTGAATAATTTTTATGTAAATTACTTCTATCACAACTAGAACTCATAGTGAAAACTCTACCACCATCGTTATTACTTGGTTTTTAAATTTTTCATGCATTAAAACAAATACAATAATATCCTCTATAGTCAATGTAGTTTTTTCAATAGTCAATATCATTACTAGACCTTCATACGATGGTGGGAGAGAATATAAGAGTAACAAATCTTTATCTTTAATTTTTACATCCAAACTGGCCAATTAGGTAATTAATTTATTGAATGTATTGAAATGATTTGTAACATAGGTGTTTTCATTTATTGTCAATTAGTGAAATTCGTTCTTTAGACATAACTAGTTTGTGAAAGATTTTGATATATAAAGTTTTTTCAATTTATTCCATACGCTATAGAACTTAGTCTCATTCAACACATGATATTTCACACCAAGAGTTGAAGACAAGTAAAATGTATTTTCCACTTTTTGTTGAAATTCATTTTAATCATCATTCTTTATAGTCGTTATCTTATTCTTATTCAATACTTCAAATAATATTTGTCTTTATAATATTTTACCATAAGTTAAAATTATTTTTATTATCAAGTAGCTTTTAATCATACCATGCTCACATTAGTTGATATTATAAAACCACGGCTCTGATACTACTTGTTATGATAATATCACTAAATAAATAGTAAAAAAACACAATTTTAAGTGGTCTAATATGAACTGCTCCACAAAATATATCCACTAAAAATTGTATAAATGTAATAACTTATTTTAAATATTATACTTACAAACTCTTAAACCAATTACACCAATAAATTAATCACACTATTTGCAAATTCAAGCCACCAATTTTTTTTTTTTGGATGAAAAAAGAACTTGTACCACGAAGAAACAACTGAATCCAAAGTAATACAAGCCTCTAAGGGAGGAGGCACCTCCTCCAGAAAGACAGCTTCCTCAGCTAAGTCTAGTTGCCCATTTCGCTGTGCCATGAGCAGCCTTATTACAGAGTCGATTAACATAGTGGAGAGTAACGGAATTAAAGTTATTACATAAACTAGCAATATCATCATAAACTAGAACAATGGAGGATATAACTCCCTTTCCACCCTTGATTTTCTGTACCACATTGAGAGCATCCGCCTCGATAACAACCTCCCTGAAACAACAGTCATTCGCAATTTGCAGTCCAAACAAGATGGCCCGGGCCTCGCACATCTCAACATCAGCCTGCATGGTCAAGCTTTTCCCCGCAATAGCAAGCACCTGCCTTTGAGAGTCCCGGATAACCACACCCAGACCAACCTTCCCATGTGAAGCCACACACGAAGCATCTGTATTTAATTTAACCACATTGCCCATAGGAGGCTTCCAGTATTCCAAACTCCTCTCTTGTTGCATCATATTGCTTCGGTCCGCTGTCCCACCATTTGAACCACCAAAGCAACACTTCGTTCAACCAAGCTGAGGATAAAACCTTCTTTTCATGCACCAACCTAGTCCTATCAAACCACATATTCCACAGTAAGATAGCAATCAAACAGAAATTATCGCTATTTAGCTGGTCCCTTAAAGAAAATAAAGAGGAAAAATAAATTTTCTTTTCTTTTTTTCTTTTTTTTTTTTCCCTCATGTTTGGATAAAAGGGAGAGAAAAGAAAATAATTTTATTTTCCCTTGTTTGGAAAGCAAGATATGAAAGGAAAGGAAAATATTATTTTATAAATTTTTTATTTTATCCTTTATTCAAGAAAATAAATGAATATATAATTGTATTTTATAATGATAAAAAAATAAATATTTTATATTTTAATTGATTTTATATGAAATAACAATTTATATAATGATAAATATAATGTCAATACAAAAAAAAATCTAAGATTAGTTTTTTATATTTCAAATATTAAAAAACAGATTTATACATTCAGTTATATTTTTTAAATATTGAACATTAGTTTTTAAATTAAACATTAAATGCTAACATCCATCAAATATTATTTTTAATATTTTAATATTCAATCACTGAATATTAATTGGTAAATGTGAAACTAAAAAGACACTAAATAAAAAGTCATAAAATTTTGAAAAAATTAATTTTAATTAAAAATTTTAGATAAAAATATTTTACTAATTTTATAATTTAAATTCATTTTATGTTTATTTTAAATTTTAAAAATAAAATAACTTCAATTCATTATAAAAATCTCCTCAATCTTTCATATTTGATGTTGATTTTATGTTCGTAGGCAAAATAATAATTTTATAAAAAAATTCCTCAGTTTATTATATTTTTTCTCCATTTTGAAGAACATTTTCTTTCTTTCCCAAACAAGGTAAAATTACTTTTCTTCCTTGTTTTTCACCCTTATTTTGCTCTCTCTTATTTTCTCCCTCCCAAACATTGCACCGGAGCCTCCAGCCAACAAGAAATATTTTGGAGCAGAAATCTGGTCTGCATGCAAACTCAACGGTGAACAACAACCATACACACCTTGCACATTCACACCCCTTAAAAACATGCATCAATGTTTCCCTACTCTTACCACATCTCGGGCACACATTAGGGAGCAATATACCGCGTTGTTCAAGGATGTCATAGCAAGGCAGAAAAGTGAAGCCGCCGCAAGAAACGACGGACATTTGGTGGGATAGGCAAGTGCTAAACAAACTTCCAGCAAGGACCCGTCGAGTACCCAGAAGACGCAACCCGCTGCCTGCCCAGCTCCAAGCCTCTTGCCACATGGTGTACCCAGTTTTAACACTGTATCTCCCATCCTTTGAATGCACCCAGAATAATTTTATCCTCAAGCCACCATATTTGACCACACTCATTACAACATACCTCTCAAATAATAGCAGCCACTACCAAGCCAAACAACTTTAACTTTCCACACATCTACTGCTCACACCTTTCGATTTACTTGCGACAAACATTTATAAAGACTAGTAATCTTTTTATACAGACATCACTGGCGGTAATAACTCCACGTCCAAGTGATACTTGGATTACAAACCCTATTTAGCATAGATTTTTTTTTTCTTTTTAAAATTTTTTTTCTCTAATTCTATTCTTATATAGACTTGAACTAAACAGTAATATATTAGGCTTCTCATCCTTCTCTGTATTAAAGCTGTCTTCATCTTGTACGTCTATTTTACTATTATTGAATTTTTTATTTGTCTAAATTAAAAACGAAAAATGAAATTATACTACTTAAAAATGCGCTTTGATCTTGAAAAGTACCTCAAATCAGAAGAAGCTTAACAATTGAAAAAAAAAACAATTGAAAATACTGAGAATTGCAGTAGAATTTTACAGAGAAACCAACATATATCTGGCCATAGCCATTTCTGATCTAGAGTGCTGAACTGGAGTCTTTATGTGCAATGAGACTCACAATTAAAACAGCTGATCCATGTCCAACGGGCAATGGCTGGACATATGTAGCTATAGCTTCTATCTACTCTAGAAAATTGCATAACAGTACACGGGACAACAAAAAATCAAGAATTCTGGTTGCTTCCCTTGTTGCTCTAATCTGGCTGATGATCAATGCTAATGGGAATCTACAGCTAATTGAATTTCTCCATCTGGTACAAAATTCACTCGCTTCTGCATATTTATGGCCCAAACAAACCAAAGATTAATTAAATTAACATTGACCAAATACACAAGTGCTTGTATTAGTTCAGACCAATTTACCATAAAGTATAACATTAAAAAAATAAAAAATTTAATATGCCTATGCTATGGTCTTAAGCATCACAAGACAACCAAACATTTGGTAGTTGTAACGGTAGAGAAAAATGGGTATTCTCCCTAAAGGCATGTGACCCACTTGTGGTTGTGGCCATAAAACTAAGATCCATACCACCACAGTTTGTGCCATTAATTGACCTACTGGATTTGACTTCACCACCATCGGCCACGAAAGTCAAGTTGGATCTATTAGTTCTTCTGTTTTTAAAGGCCATTACATATCATATCCAACAACCGGCATCATGCTTTCTAGTTACGAGAATTAGGCACGAAATTAAGCCACATATTCCGTTCAGCAATGTCTTATTTCTTAATTATTACTATTAGTTAGTATGACTTTTCATTTTAGCATTGTTTAAATGGTTTTTTTCAGGGAACAATATTGTTTTGAAATTTAGCAAACCATTTTTTATTAGTTTTAAAATAGTAAAGAAAAATCAAGTAACCAGACAAAAATGCTATTTTATAAAAAAATCTAACAAAATGAAAATAATTAAATGATAGTATAAATTCTACCACAAATACCCTTTTTTTTTTTTCCAACTGCAATGATGAAATATCATTGATCAAGGAGGATCAAATACATGTTCCAGCACTAAATGATCAAGCTCTCTAGGGACATGACAATGCCAACCAGGGTTAAACACAAACTCATCATGCTTGTAAATTCCACGAATGCCCATAATTAAACTATAAGTTTTATGTAAAACCAGCTTAGTAGTAAGACTACCTATGAGTGATTGCAAATTTAAATCTCATCAATACAGTAATGCTAAAAAAAAAAACTATAAGTTTTATGTGCTTAAATATTGCAATAAGCAAGTTTTGTTTATTTATTTGAACTAATATAATATACAAAGGTAAGAATTAAGTTTAAAGCTTTATTTTTATATTTTTATCCCTTTAAATATTTCTGATTTACGAAAAAAAAACATTTACATCCTAAACTTCAGGAGAATGAGTCAGACCCCAATGACATGCAGGTCCTCAACTTAGCTCTCCATTTAATTAAGAAAAGTAAGGCCATGAAAAAGAGGACGTCACCTCAGCGACCTTATTAGTTATATGTTAAATCTTATCAACATGTGCAAACAAGTTAATTAAATTCGAAGAAATTAACCATTATACCTTCCGTGGCTTAAGATTTTCTCCTATGCTACCAAGCTCCGGCTTCCTTTGACCTAGCCGTCGGTTCCCATCCCCGGCGGAATTTTCCATGAAAAGATCAACAATCTTTTCAGCCACATCTACCTTATCCTTGCTGTCTTCCAACAATTTCTCCACTTGGGCCTTAGGAAGCCTCATTCTCACTCTGACCGGCCCACCAGGCCCATTCTCAGAATCTTGAATTCCCGACGGTCTGGTGGCAAAGGAAAGGTCAGAAACTGATCTCTTAGACAGCATCAAGAACTCAAGCCTATCCTTAGCACTCATGTTTATCCCTGACCGAACCCTCCTTGTTACACTACTGCTGCTGCTGTTTCTGTGCTGGTCTTCAGGAAATTTTGGCAACTCCACCAGGAAATATATTTTTTTAGGCTTCAACTCTTGTTCAGGCTCTAATGGCTTGGCGCGAACCCCGAAGTGCTTAACGGACTCCGAATCTAATAGTACATGCCCTGGATAGTCCGTGACTACGTCTCGAGCCTTCACGGGCGGCTTTAATTTGAACGTTTGGCCGTCGATCTTCATCACCTTCACCTTCCTTCCCTTGCCTATACTATTTCCCATATCTATAGCTCTATAAAAGATATGTATGGAGTAAGGAAATATTGATACTTTTTATAGACTATATGCGGTGTGCATGTGAACGTTAGATAGATGATAAAAATAGTTTACTACGATAGTAATTAATGAAATTTTGGTGGATGGTACGTCTGAAAAAGAGGAAATTCTCTTCTTCTTTTTTTTTTGAAATAAGAAAGTGAATGAACATGTCAATTCTAACTAGAAGTGGGAAAACAAAAATCCATTATGATAAAGTTGAATATTAAAAAGGGAAATGAGATACGTAAGAAAATAATAAGAGGGTTTTATGCTTAGGCGACGTTTCTATCATCTTTTTATATTACCAATAAGCAAAGCTCGATAGGTTTTTCTGATATTCTTTTTCTATCTTTTCATGCAAAAAAGCATAGACATGTGGGGCCGAGACTGGTGTATACGCTTGGACCGCTTGAGTAATAATACAAAAGATTAAAAAAAACAAAAAAAGCTAGCTTCACATCATAGGATGATCTCGGTGGTGCACGTCCGATCCAGTTCAGTTTATCGCCATCATATTCAAATTCGATCTTTAAAAAATTAAAAAAATCAAAATTAAATCAAAATAAAAAAGTTAAACTTAATTAATTAAAATTTCGATTCATTTTAATTTGATTATTTAATTTTATATAATTTTTTTATTATTTAGTTTCATTATATTTCAATTTAATTCTAAATTTAAATTCATTATTTTTTTAATTTCATAATTTTAATTTTTATAAAATATTCTTTTAAATATGGTAGAACATATTATAATAAAACTACTTATTTTTATATGGTTATAATAAAAAATAAATTATAAATTTATAAAATTAATAAAAATATAACTGTATAATTATAAAAATAATTATATTAAATAATTTTTTAGTATATAAATATATAATTTATTTGTAATATTTAATTTTTATATTTTTATTTAAATATATAATATATGTGTATCAATATATATATATTAGTTTTTCAACATAATTTGGTTCTGATTTGATTCTCAGTTTAGTATATAGATAGATAAGTGGAATTGGATTAAAATTAAATTTTCATTCGGTTCCAATTCGGTCCAAGGTAAAAAGTTTTCAAATTTTCAGTTACCAGTTTTGTTTAATTCTTCAAATTCTGCTCATTATTGTTAAATATCATGCTCATCTCTATCATGACCCATGAGATTGGTTGATGCGATAAAAGCATATTTTCAAATTTAGATCGATTGATCATATTAACAAAATTGAGAATCATTCACTTACTCAATTTAGTTTAGTATTAAAAATCGATCACTGAAAAAATCATTAAAACTGAAAAATTAGATCAAATTTATTCAACCTAAAATTATGTTTAATTTGTGAAATTTTTAAAATTAAAAAATCATATTATTTACTCAAAATTTAGATATTAAAATTATTTTTATTACTTTATTATATTATACTTTTAAAAATATTTTTAATTTTATTTATATATTTTTTTAAAAAAAATTATCATATTATATTAGATCGATCGAACCAATCAAAATAGTCAACTAATTGATTCGATTTTTGGCCTAGTTTTAAAAAGATTGGATAAAAAACTAAGTTATGTTATTTGAGTTTGAATTTATTAAGGATTATCAAAAAAATATATTTTTTATGAATTTATTAAATTTAGTGTAAATAAATTTATTTAAATATATTAAAAATACTGTATTAAATTTAAAAATTGTTTACTCTCTCATGACAATAATATTATGATCTATAAACAGTATGCTAGCTAAAATTTTGATTGAACATATATAATTAATTTTATTCTTAAATTTAATTTAAATAATTATTTATTATTTATTAAATTAATTATTTGTTTGAAATAAAATTTAATATTTATTAA
>CATIWR010110370.1:0-23322 GCA_949677035.1 Omphalea diandra
TCTAACAGCAAAATCAACAGAATCAGCTTTTGTTCTCTTGGATTACAACTTCCATCCAAGAGATCTACCTCAATTACTGCATAATTCTCACTAACCATGCATGATTAACATGTCATGAGAGGTTAATTCCAGTTGAGAAGAAGATAAATTTACTTACCTACTATCCCATAATTGGAAAACCTTAGGCAGCTCACTCTTCTCCCTCTCTTCTTCTTCTTCTTCTTCCTTCTTTCCTTTGCTCTCTCTTTGTTTCTAGTATAACCCACGGTTTTCCCCTCAATTCTGACCCTAATGGTCTGTATTCTTATCTTAAATAAGTCAAAAGATTGGGGCTGGTTTCCTATTAGTTGAAAGTTAAAAGTTTTGCTTTTGGTCCCTCTTCTTCACTCCTTCATCACCTTCGTCCATCCTCTAATTTCTAGATGCTCTTTATACTTTTAATTAAGCTCTAAAACACCATTATTTATGATGCTATAATAAGCACACAACATGAAATAATTTTTCATATAACTATGCAAACACTGCATATATGTTCAAGTATCCCAAATGCAATGGTGTCATTGTCATTGTCTTGTTTTTATAATTCACATGTCTAAATGATTATTTATCCTATGCATATGTTCATATGAGATTTCATATTATTTGTGCAATGAATATATTCATGTGATAATGCCAATGAATAGGGATAGGGATGTTACAATGAAGCTATATCTAATGCCTGTGCTAGAGGACTTGGACCTGCTACACAACTTTGGTTAGGGATTTGCAATATTGGCATACCTCTACCATTACCTTAACTATTGCTCCCATGGTCAAGACCATATGTGTGGCCTTTTGAGAGTCCTTATCGTAAGTACCATTAGTTCCTTTTGTTCTTTGTACATTCAGTGCTACTTTGTCATATTAACCCTCAAGACATTCTTTAAGCTTGGGTCATCAAACTGGGCCTAAGGAGGGGTTGGACCCTGAGGCTGGTATGAAGAGTGGCTACCCTCGTTTCACTCGGTAGAGCATAATGAGCTACAGTGAGTCTCTCATGACTACCAGGCGCACTCACTTAAACACTCTTACTTTAGACTAGATATTTCTCTTATATTAAAATCATTATATTAGTTATAATTACTCATTGTATTTTCTAGTATTATATTTGCAATGACTTTGCATCTTTATTATAGTTGTGCCTCGATTAGAGAGGTCTTATGGCGACATGGGCATTAAAGGTGGCAGAGGCTGACGTCATTTCCCACGATCATTATTTGATGGTGGGGCCCTTCATTCGAGAGTGGTATCTTAGGGAGCGCATATTTCGTTGGCATGAAGGTCTAAATAAGCATCTTATTCCATAACGTTCGCCCACGAGCATATTTTGGGTGAAGGATCTGGTAGGTGTGAATCTCATTGTAGCTCAACAATATGTGCTAGGGGCAGTTGTCTTATGCAGGCATCCCCTACAGCGCCTAGATGATTGGTGCACTTATGGGGAGCCTCCCTCTGTCAGATATAACCACTTATGTATTCCTTTATTATGCATCCATGAGGGGACTGCTTTACATCGCTAGAGTCGAGGTACCACTATTCAGATGGCTTAGAGTTATATGGATCTTCATCTAGTTTTAGTGACACCCAGTGTTACAAATAAGCCTATGAATCTACTCTTGGTGGCATAGAGCCTGTAGTTGTGGGTGCATTGGCCTCCATGCCAAATAGTCTGGTAGAGTCTTGCACGGCTTCATTGATTGGGTCAATAATGTCCTTACAAATCACCCAGTCTATTTATGCCTTCGAGTGGGTTGAGATCACTCATATAAGTTTTCTATCTCTTTATGTTATTGCATTTTTAATTTGAATGTTAATTACACTTATGATGACGTTTTGCTTTTTACAGATCACTTAATCCATGCAGAGGCCATGGTGGACCTGATCACTACATTGAAGAGGATGATAATGTAGCAGACGTGTTCTCTGTAGGGTTGTCAAAGAATAACATAATAATGCATGTATGTGTGTTCATAGTTTGTGCCTTATATGTTTTATGTCCTACGCATCCTAACCCTCGCGTTTCTTATAAAAGATGATCTATCATCAAAATTGTGATCTTAGAGAGAGGGATCTATGCCTAGCAGAGGTAAAGATAGAGATAGAACGTCTAACATAGGCTACTAAGGATCATATATATGTAGAGATAGATGGTGAGGCTAAGGATTTTGAGGCAATACCTTCTAAGAGTTGAGCCAACTGAGTTGTTTATGACATTTTTCCTTTTCTCCCTTCTAGTACAGTATATTTAGTACTCATTTATATAGTTGTACAATTTATTAAGCGATTTGAAAGCCCTCTTTTTTGGATGTTTGCTTAGAATATGTTAGTGCACACTAAGGTGACCTCACCTCCATTTTTAATCAAGTTTTGACATATATATTCTTTTATCTGGCAATATAGAAATTTAATTTTATTCCCCTAATTGTGTGTCTCACAAAGCAGATTGTTGTCTCTTTTTTCACATATATGTTTCCTAAAATAGGTTCCCAAGTTATTGCTAATCTAAAAAGCTAAACGGAGGCAGTGCAAACTATTTTTATTGACTAAAGGTTGTACAACCCTATCATAGAGGGTTTTATAGCCCAGCTTGAGGGCTTATAGCCCATGGGTCTAGCCTTTTGCTATAAAAGCCCACTTTGAGTCCTTTCTCTTTGTTTGCCTTCTTCAATTCTCTCAATCATAGCTAGAACTTTCCTAAAGTCTCTCCCACCCTAAGTTTGGTTCAATCTATTATGGACATATCTTTATGCTCTATGTTACCTTGTTGATGTTTGCTTTGACTTTCAGTTTTCACAAACAACTTGTGACTTATAAGATTACTACTTATACCTTTCGCTTTGGAGACATAGAGATTTGTCCTCAACTAAAGGAGTTCAGTGTCATTCTAGACTGACGTGTCACAGCTGTAGATCAAATTACATTACCCCAGCTAAGTTATCCACATATAGGAAAATGGTAGAGCTTTTTGACTTACGATATGAGAATGTCCCCTGGTACATGTTAGGTGAGGAGAATATCCTCATGGCTCCTTTTATTGCTCTTTTCCCTTATAGGGGTCATGCTCGACCTACTCAGGCTCACATCACAACTGCTATTATGATGGGTGAGTATATGTAAGGAGAGTTGACAGCGAGATTGATTTACAAATCCTATCTCTTTAAGAGGGAGCTGAGTCAGGGAGGACTCTTGTACCTACGATCTTGGGTGAGATCATTGTGGGACTCGACAAAGTGGCTTAAGGTGTCAATGACTCCTTTGCAGGGAGCCCACTGCTACTCTAGGTACAAATTCTTTTTACAGTTCTTCCCTTTTTCTTTTTTTCCTTCTTTTCTTTTATGTTTTCTTTTCTTTATTTTTTTTAATTATTGTTTCCTTAACTTTAGCCTAGACCGCCCTTGCGAGTTTTTAATTGTTGGACTAGGATGTTTTAACTTAAGTCATCAACCTTTTTTTATCTTGACAATAGAGATTGACCAATTCTTCATTAAGTGTTTTTTTGCAGATTATAAGTTAGTTTTATCATTGAAAGTTAGATGAAGTCCAAATCTCCAACCTTGTAAAGTTCAATCTAATTCGCGTTGAGTGTATTGAAAATCGTGACCATGAATCAGTTACAAGGAAGGATGAAGCTAGGCCAGAGCAATTCGTAAACAGCTTCACTGCTGCGACACACCCACAGTTGGCAAAGCCATAGTCACAGATGAATTCACAATGTGTGTCATGCCTTAGTCACGACTGCGAATTTCATAGTGACAAATGAGGGAACCAAAGCCACAATGACAACTTGCCAAGTGTCCCAGGTGTCCGTTAAAGATCAAAAATTGTAAAGGCTAATATTTATTTGCAATCATAACTCAAGTAGTTGAAGTTTGCTCTTCAAGCAAAGGAATTCGCAATCTCAGTCATGCCTAAGGCATTGATATCTCGTGACCGCAACTTTTGAGAGTGGTTAGAACACAATGGCTATATTTTCCTGGATGACCAACGGAAAGCTGACACGTGGACTAGCTGTTAGACACAAAAGGGATTTTCAGTCAAAATTGGAAATTTGCAACCGCTAAAAGTTAGTAGGGACCTCAATTTAAGCTTAACAATCATTTAATATTGAATCTACCTAGTACATCTTTGAGATTTATTCATAGTTTTAGTCTAACGTCTCTGTGGTGGGTATAGGCTATAAATATTATACCAAACATATGTAAATGCAAGAGAATTCATTAATTTGTAACCAAACTCTTGCAAATTTGCTACTCATTCTTTCAATTCTTCTTTATGCTTTAAGTGACTGTTTAGTGTGAACAACAAACACCATTGTAAAAGGTTTTAGTGTGAGCTTTGAAAACACTTGTGAGAGGTTTTAGTGTGAGCTTTGAAAACACTTATAAGAGGTTTTAAGTGTGAGCCTTGAAAACACTTGTAAGAGGTTTTAAGTGTGAGCCTTGAAAACACTTATAAGAGGTTTTTGTGTGAGCCTATAAAACATAAGTTGTAAAAGTTTGGTGTGAGCTTGAAAACACCATTTGAGTTTAGTGAAATACCCAATTGTAGAGAATTGGGGAGTAGCAGTAAGGTTAGTGAACACCCTAACCATTATAAACACTTATGTCAATTTCTCTCTTCTTCTACTCAACTTCTTAACCACCTTATTCTTCATTTTAATTTTTAATTGAACACCAATTCAATCCCTCTTCTTGGTGCCCTAGGCCAAAAAGTGGTATTAAAGCCAAGTCTCACAAACAAACCTTAATTGGGTGAGCAAAGATCATGACACAAGAGGGAATCCACTCACACCTCAAGCCCTACTTTGATGAAGCTGACTATACTCATTGGAAGTATAAGATAGATATCTTGACATAGATGTGGTAGATCTTTGGGATGTTGTAGTCAAAGAATGGAAGCAACCTACTAAAGTTATGGATGGAAGTGAAGAACTCATTCCAAGAGAAGAGTGGGTTGAAGCACGTAGAAGATCAAATGGAAAGAATAAGAGAGCCATGGCAATTCTTCTAAGCTCTCTCTCAAGAGAAGCGATTGGAAGAGTACAACATTGCCAAACAGCTATGGGATATGGAAAGCATTAGAGAACTATCATGAAGGCACCACCTTGGTGAAATCTAGCCGGCTAGAGATGTATTTGATGGAGTGAGAGTTGTTCATGATGAAGGAGGATGAGAGCATCACCAACATAACTAATAGTCTCCTAGCAATCATCATCAATATGAAAAAGTTTGGGAGGATTCTCACAAGTCATGCGGTAAACTCTAAAATTTTAAAGTCTTTGCCTCTTGAAAAGTTTAGTGCTAGAGTATGCAGTATTCAAGAATCCAATCTAGAAATAGGGAAGGTGCCAACGAATGTCTTAATAGGAAAACTCTTAACTCATGAGTTACCCTTAAAGAAAGGTGAGAAAATGAAGAAAATGAGGGCCAAGGAGAAAAATCTGAAAAACATGAGAAGAAAACTTTAACGCTCAAGTCCACTTCTAAGGAGAAGGAAGTGAAGGTTAGTTCAAGTGAAAAAGAAAGTGACAAGGAAGAAGACAAGCTAGTAATGCTCTCTAAAAAGACTAAGGAGCTCATTAGAAGAAGAAAAGAGAGAAGAAACTTCAAGAATGCTACTCTTAATCCTAAAAAGAAATCAAATGAAGTCACTTGTTATGAGTATGGTAAGCAAGGCCACATCAAATATGATTGTCCCAAGCTAAAGAAGAAGAAGAAAGGGCATAAAGAGAAGAGAAAAAGCTTTAAGGCCACTTGGGATGATAGTTCAAGTGAGGATGAAGAGGATGAGGAGATTGCCAACATATGCTTTGTGGCTTAAGAAGACTCTCCTAATGAGGTAAGCACTTCATCTCATTTTCATTCAGATTATGATAATTTAGATGATATAAATGAAGAGCTTCTAGAAACTTTTACTATGAGATGTGACAAGTATAAGTCACAAATGAAATCTTATAAGAGAAAATGCTCAAAACTAGAGGATGATTATAAATCCCTTAGTGATCTTGTAATTGAATTAAGGACTTTAAATGAAGAACTCAAAAAATCTATGGAAACACTTTCCAAATCATCTTCATCATTGCCTTTATTGAGAAAAAAGAATGACTCCCTAAAAGGAGAAGTCATTAAGCTTAGAAGCTTTATCTCTAAATTTCATAAGGGAAAGAAAGTCTTGGATACCTAATAATATCACAAAGGCTACCCTTAATTATAGATGGTTTAGGTTTCAATGGAGCCTCCTCATCATCACATACTACATTTGTTAGACCAACAACACTTCAAACCTCAAGTGTTAAGGTCATGAGGAAGAAAAGTGCTCCAAGCACTAAATTCCTAATGCCTAAAGGCAAAGGGAAAGCACAAAATGACTCAAGGCCTACTTCAATAAAGGCCAATCATGCTTACATGTATAATTAGAAGCATGCTCACACACATAAACACGAATAATTCTCTATTACTTCTCATCATTCATGCATTTACATCACCAAAGTATGAGAAGGCCTTTTACTTATACTAAGGTTGTACATAGGAGAAAGACTTCCAAGTCTAAACTACAATGTCACTATTGTAAGAAATATGAGCATATTAATATTCATTGTTATATTAGGAAGGCTCACCTCAAATTAGAGGACCCTTCAACTTCTAACCTCCTAGGACCCATGTATGCTTGGGCACCTAAGAAAAGTGATTCTCTTATATTGTGTAGAGATTTGTGGCAGCCACTAATAAATCAAGCAATTGGCATGTGGATAGTGGATGCTCTAAGCATATGACAGGCAATAGGAAGCTATTCATATCATTGAAAGAAAAAGAAAGTGGAAATGTCGTATTTGGTAACAATGCCAAGGGTAAGGTAATTGGCATTGGAACCATTGATAAGAATGGTTGTTCTTTGATTGATGGTATTTTATTAGTTAATGGCTTATAACATAATTTGTTGAGTGTAAGTCAATTGTGTGATAAAGGTAATAAAGTCACCTTTGATCCTAGAGAATGTCAAGCCACCATATTAGTGAATGATGAGGTTGTTTTCAAGGGTGAAAGAAAAGGCAATATCTACTCAATTGACTTAGACAATTTGACTAACCAATCTTTCAAGTGCCTTATGTCTTTTAGTAATGAGGCTTGGTTATGGCATAGAAGGCTTGGACATGCAAGTATGGATCAACTACAAAGCCTATCAAAAGGAAAGTAAGTGGAAGGCCTTCCTAAGCTAAACTTCACTAAAGATAAGACATATAGTCCTTGCCAAATAGGGAAGCAACATTAAGCCTCTTGCAAAGCTAAAAATGTTGTAAGTTCGTCTAGACCTCTTCAACTAATTCATATGGACTTGATAGGACCCACTAGAAGTGCTAGCTTAGGTGGAAAACATTATGCACTAATCCTAGTTGATGATTACTCTAAGTTTACTTGGGTGTCCTTTCTAGCTTATAAGAATGATACTTTTGATGCTTTCAAAAGTTTTGCAAAAATAATTCAAAATGAAAAGGGTTACTTCATTTCTTCTATTAGAAGTGACCATGGAAAGGAATTTCCAAATGAGTCTTTTGAAACTTATTGTTTCGAGAATAGAGTTTTTTTCATAACTTTTCAACTCCCAAAACACCAGAAAAAAAAATGGTGTTGTAGAGAGAAAAAATAAAGACAAATGGCTAGAACCATGCTCAATAAGTATTCTTTACCAAATTACTTTTGGGTTGAAGCCATTAATACTTCGTGTTAAATTACTAATAGAGCTTTTAAAAGACCCATTCTTAATAAAAACATCTTATGAGCTATGGAATGGTAGAAACCTAATATATCATACCTAAGAGTTTATGGATGCAAGTATTATATATTGAATACCAAAGATAATCTTAGGATATTTGATTCCAAGACCAATGAAGGTATATTCTTAGGCTATTCCACCTCTAGCAAGGCATATAGAGTCTTTAATAAGAGTTCAATGGTAGTTGAAGAGTCTATGAATATTGTTTTTGATGAATCTAGTAAACTTAATCTTGGGAAAGGTATTTTTGTTGATGATCTTATAGGTAACCTTAAAAAATTAAAATTGGAAGACACTACAAGAAATAAGGATAAAGATAAGGAAGAAGGGGAATCATCAAGAGTAGATGAGGAACCACAACATCAACAAGAAATTAAGCCTAGTCAAGATCTACCCAAAGATTAAAGATTCTCCAAGGATCACCCCAAAGATTTGATAATTGGTAATACCTCTAAGGGTGTAAGTATTAGATCTCAACTTAATCTTTTAGATAATAATCTTGCTTTTGTTTCTCAACTTGAGCCAAAAGCTATTAATGAGGCTCTTGATAATGAATGTTCTAGGCTTAAAGAACACCTAATTATACGTTGAAAATGGTTATTTAGGAACAAGTTAGATGAGCAAGGCTTCATCACTAGGAATAAAGCTAGATTGGTTGCTAAGGGTTACAACCAAGAGGAAGGCATAGATTATAATGAAACATTTGCCCCCGTTGTAAAATTAGAGGCCATTAGGATTCTTTTATCCTTTTGCATGCCATATGAATTTTAAACTCTTTCAAATGGATGTAAAAAGTGCATTTTTAAATGGAATCATTGAGGAGGAAGTTTATGTTGAACAACTTCCTGGTTTTAAGTCTCATAATTTTCCTAATCATGCTTTTAAATTGAATAGAGCTTGGTATGGATTGAAACAAGCTCCAAGAGCTTAGCATGAAAGGCTTAGTTCATTTCTTTTAAAAATTGATTTTGTAAAGGAAAGGTGGACACTACATTGTTTGTTAAAAGACACAAGCATGATACACTTATTGTACAAATTTATGTTGATGATATCATCTTTGGTGCTACTAATGAATCTCTTTGTGAGGATTTGTTAAGTGTATGACTTGGCAATTCGAAATGAGCACGATAGGAGAGCTTAAGTTCTTTCTTAATCTATAAATCAATCAAACCAAGAAGGAATCTTCATCAACCAAGCCAAATACACAAAGAAGATACTCAAGAAGTTTGGCATGGATAGTTGCAAAGTAGCAAAAACCCCCATGAGCGGTACCATCAATGTGGACAAAGATGAATCGGGTAAAACAGTAGATGAAAAGAGATATCGAGGTATGATCGGATCTCTACTTTATCTAACTGCTTCTAGGCTTGATATAATGTTTAGTGCATGCATGTGTGCTAAATTCCAATCCTCTCCTAAATAGTCACATTTAAATGTTGTTAAAAGAATTTTCAAGTATTTGCATGGCACAATAAACTTAGGTTTATGGTATCCTAGGGACTCATTTTTAGTCTCATAGGTTATTCGAATGCGGATTATGTAAGTAGTCTTTTACATAGAGGTTTAGCAAAAAGCAAGTTTTTGTTGTCTTACTACTGCGAAAGCCGAGTATGTAGTCACGGATTGTTGTTACACCTAAGTCCTTTGGATGAAACAACAACTAAAAGATTTTGGCAAAGTGATTGATCACATTCCATTTACATGTGATAACACTAGTGATATCAATCTTTCTAAGAATCCCATCTAACACTCTAGGAGTAAACACATAGACATTAGACACCATTTTCTTAGAGATCATATGCAAAAGGGTGATGTTGTGTTAGAATTTATTAATACAAATCATCAAATTACAGATATTTTCACTAAACCTCTCAATGAAGAAAGATTGAACTTCATTAAAAGAGAATTGGGCATGCTTGATGAAAGCTCCCTAAAGTGAAAATTTGATCTTATGTGTTGACTGTATGTGTATTGATTGTGTGTCTTGTGTTTTTCTGTGACATATTCCAAGTGGATAACAACTTTGAATTTTTTTTCAAAAAAAAATTTTAATTCTCCTTCTTATCCTTACTAGCTTGTAATTCGTGGTCGCCATTTATTATTTATGATCACGAACTAACGGTTCATGTCACCCAACAGGCAATGGTCAATTCGCAGTCGTGACTATAATTTTCCATCACGAATTTGGTCAAGATTTCAAATTTATTACCATTGTAGTGTGTATTCCTGAGGAATTTTTGTCTGTTACTCATATTTTTTGAAAATCGCAATCGTAATCCATGAATTCGCAGATGCAAATTTGAGTAACTGCCAATCTATTAAGTGTTTTGACTGTCAACCATTCCTAACTTTTCATAAATCTAATTCTAGCCATTTACACACCCCTTCATGGCTATAACTTCATTCTACTCCAAAACAATTATCCTTCCAAAACTCTCTAAATTCTCAAATTCTCTTCATCTTTTGTAATGGCTTCCAAGAAGATTTCAAGAGTATAAAAGGCAAGGTTGTGGCTCAACCATATGTACTTCTAAACTTCATCTAATGAAGGTCATCACAAAGGAGGAGAAGGAGCGCTTCAAAGCCAACCCTTCAAAAATCGTCCTCCCCATCAAAATCCCCTCTACATTTCTATTTGAGACTCTAAGAATCAATGCCGAAAATTCGTG
Source organism: Omphalea diandra (assembly GCA_949677035.1). Classification (NCBI taxonomy): domain Eukaryota; kingdom Viridiplantae; phylum Streptophyta; class Magnoliopsida; order Malpighiales; family Euphorbiaceae; genus Omphalea; species Omphalea diandra. The sequence continues at coordinate 10,479 of CATIWR010110370.1, forward strand.
CATTCCTATTGAACTTAGGATAGAATGAGTTCATCTTTCGAGATGAACCCGGTTATGAAAAAGTCGTTAGGGAATTCATGTGTACAGTTCAACTAAGTCGCAAAGCAGAATCTCAAGAGGAGCAATATGGGTTAGTTTTTCGCCCTTTTGGTGATCCATATTTCATTACTTTGAAAAATTTTCCTCCCTTTTCAATCTTCAAGTTGGAGAAAACATTCCTTTCATTATCTCTGCTCTTGATGTCATATATTCCAAATTTCGATCGAAAATTTCCATTGAAACCAAACATGACCCAAAAACCTCTCTAGCCAAATGCATAAAAACCTTACCTTTTTGGATACTCCATCATATCATCAACTTTTCTGTAAATGCTAAAGGTGATGGTAATGAGAAAGTGTCTCAAAAGGACTTGGCCTTTTATTCTGCCTTGTCAAAAACAAGCCCATCCAAACTGGTCGGTATCTTGTGGATCAATTGATCCACATGTGCACCAAACCTAAAGTCAATTCCTTCTACCTTCACACATAATAGTTATCTGTCGCTTCATAAGGGCACTTGATGAGGAAAATGAAAAATTCCTCACTAAGAAACTTCTCCCTTCTCAAAACTTTCTTGACCTCACCTACCTAATAAACTCTAAAGCCATACACTTAGACACATATGCTTATACCCTGGGTGCTTTTAGTGCTAAGAAAATGGAATCCTCCCAAGCCTCCAAAAGGAAGAGGATCATCATTGAAGAAGGAGCCCTACCAGTCCCCTCTCCTCAACCAAAACCCAAGTCCAAACTGTCTCTTACCACCATTAACTGTAAATTGGATAAGATGATGAGAATGATGAAGAGGCGATTCCTATTTCTCTCACATCTTTATAGTGACATGGTGGATTTGCAAGAAAAATTGGGTGTTCCTCCTTGCCATCTTCTGGACTTTACTAAATTTGAAGATACTCAAGAAGAAGGTAATGAAGAAGTTGAGCATGGAGATGAAGCCAAAGGTGAAGACAATGAAAAGGGAGAAGAAACTTCTGGAAATGATGATGACTCTCCAACATTCTAGAATAGGAATTTTTTGTGCTTTCTTTTTATTTTTGAATGAAAAATTGTGATCCCATAATTTGTTTATGATTGAATAAGAGTTGTTCTTTTGAAGTTCCTTGTCTTATGTGATTGATGGAATTTACTTTTATGATTACATTATTATTAATTTTGCCCCTTATGAACACTTTTCTATTTATTATGCATTTACTATGTTCCCTTATGCACTTTCTTTTTGATCTTGCCAAAGGGGGAAAGATAGAAATAAGAAAGAATATAAGTCTAAGGGGGAGAGAAAATAACTTGCAAATAATAGCATAGGTTGAGGGGGAGAATCATACTTAGAATTTTTTAGAAATTTCACTTTGATTGATTGAATGTCATACTTAGAAAATTTCACACTTGATCTTTATCTAGAAATTTCTAACTATTCATTGAATGATTTACCATTCCAACTTCACAACATCAAAATTCATGCATTTATTTTCCCTTAATATCAATCTAAGTTGTTAAAATAAAAAAGGGGGAGATTTGTTGGACTAGGTTCATTTAACCTAAGTCATGAACCTCTTTTGATCTTCATAATAGAGATTGATCAATTCTAATGCCTTCACTAAGTGTTGTTTTGTAGATTATAAGTTAGTTTTTGTCATTAGAAGTTGGATGGAGTCCAAATCTCCAACCCTATAAAGTTCACTCTAATTCGCAATGAGTGTATTGAAAATCACTACCACGAATCAGTCATAAGGAAGGATAAAGCTAGGCCAGAGGAATTAGCAGATAGCTTCGCTGTCGCGACACACCTACAGTTGGCAAAGCCATAGTCACAGATGAATTTGTGGTGTGTGTCACACCTTAGTTGCGACTACAAATTTCATAATGATAAAGAAGGGAACCAAAGTCATAACCACAGCTTGCCAAGTGTCTAAGGTGTTTGTTGAAGATCAAAAATTGTGAAGGCTAATGTTTGTTCGCTACCGCAACTCAAGCAGTTGAAGTTTGCTCTTCAAGTAATTGATATCTCACAACTGCGACTTTTGAGAGTGGTTAGAACACAACGGCTATATTTTCCTAGATGACTAGTAGAAAATTGACACGTAGACTAGCCATTAGACATAAACGGGATTTTCAGCCAAAATTGAAAATTCGTGACCTCTAAAAGTTAGAAGCGACCGTGATTTTAGCCTGACAAGCATTTAATGTTGAATCTGCCTAGCACATCTTTGAGATTTGTTCATAGTTTTAGTCTAACATCTCTTTGATGGGTATGGGCTATAAATACTCCACTAAACAGATGTAAATGCAAGAGAATTCATTAATTTGTAACCAAACTCTTACAAATTTGCTACTCATTCTTTCAATTCTTCTTTATGCTTTAAGTGATTGTTTGGTGTGAACAATAAACACCATTGTAAGAGGTTTTAATATGAACCTTGAAAACACTTATAAGAGGTTTTAGTGTGAGCCTTGAAAACACTTGTAAGAGGTTTTAAGTGTGACCTTGAAAATACTTGTAAGAGATTTTTATGTAAGCCTAGAAAGCACAAGTTGTAAAAGTTTGGTGTGAGCTTGGAAACACCATTTGAGTTGAGTGAAATACCCAATTGTAGAGAACTGAGGAGTGAATGTAGAGTTAGTTAACACCTGAACCATTATAAACACTTGTGTCAATTTCTCTCTTCTTCTACCCAACTTCTTAACCATCTTATTCTTCATTTTAATTTTTAATTGAACAATACCCCTTCTTAGTGCCCTAAGCCAACATTAATCTAGCAAACCGCTCAATTTTGCTTATGCTGCCCTTTTGAGTTTTCAACCTAATGAGTATTTTTTTTTTTTCTTCTTTTTCTTCCTTTTTCTTTTTTCTTTTCTTTTTTCTTTGTTTACATATGGTTGCAAGAGAGGCTAGGGTTACTAGTTGCCCTGACTATGGATGCAAGGCTTTACTATCCACAGCATCACTCGAACTACCACCTGACTAGACTAGTCACCACTAGGGCTGAATGAGCTTATCGATGTCCCACATCACTATTACCGACATCCGTCAACGTTGCCCCTGGTGGAACCTATCGCGTGTCACTCTATGGTCTTACAAAGATTATATCATCCTCTCTTCCTTGGCTTTAGGCATATTTTACGATCCTGTTCACGTGCATCATCAGTTCAGTGCTCCCTAGTTTAAGGTGCAATTCTTCCCTTCATTTGCCAAGGGTCCTCTGACTTAGTGCTTCCTAGACAGGGTCAAAACTACTTGGGTCATACATCACACTTATAACTTTTACACTGTTAATAATCCTAAGCTTGATGATGATGCACATTTCATGGCATGGTTACATAACATTTAGAATTATAAGTATCTCATTAACAAATTGTAGATAATGATCTCTTATGAGAGAAAGAGTTGTCTTTTATTTAAGCTATCTTTTATTTAGTTCTAACTCAAGGATATGTATGACTTAATTTACTTTAATTATGCAAATGTACTTTCATTTGATAATATGCTCAACATAAACTACTTAGACTTTGTATATTATGCATTAATTGAATACATGGCTTTTGCTTTTAACATTGGCACACTAGATCATTTAATTATTTTGCTTAATGCCTCTATCTTACTGGCCCTTTGCCATTCATCCATGCCTTCTCTGTCATTATCCCGTCAGGCATTCTTTTACACATTACCTTATTATACACCATAAATTGCGAAGATAACCTTCGGATCACATTCTTATCCTTTTTCACAACCCCTTCTAGGTATTCATCATCTTCTAAGTACCTTTGTATCTCAAAATACCAAGGGCATTTTTTCACTGACACCTGTATGTCATTTGCACCCATATAACACGATGTCCCAGAACAATATGATAAGTGGCTTTATAGGCATTACCCTAGTTCCTTCCTAAACAGAGACCAAAGTGGCCAAAGTATAAATCATTACATTTTGTTCTTTTGGCAAGTGATGAAATGTGATCTTGTGGAAGTTTTATACCAACCTCTTTAGATGGTCTAAATATAGCGCTAGATGTTCTTTTTTCAGCTTTTACTCATCTATTATCTATGAAATGACTAGCAGGGAATCACCAAACACCTCTGCTGTCTTAACCTCTATTTGCTTCAGGAGTTTGAGTCCTAGTGTAAATGCTTCATATTCAGCCATATTATTAGTCACCTTGTAATCGAGCTTTTTAACTATAAGAAAAGTTCTCCTTTAAATAAAATCATAATTACCCCTACACCTATCCCTTTCTTTTTCACTACTCCATCAAAGTAAACTTTTCATCCTAAAGGTTTGATTACTCCTAACCCCTCATCTAGAAATTAGGGAGGCTCATATTCTTTTTCTTCAAGAGTTTGTTATGCTAAATACTTTGAGACTGCTCGTCCTTTGATCACCTTTTTGGCTACATACATAATATCAAATTCATTTAGCATGATTAACCACTTTGCCAATCTTCCTATTAGGGAGGGGGCTTCGTGGAGGTATGTAATTGGGTCTAGCTTCAACATCACCTCCAACGAGTACGACTGCAAATAATGCCACAGATTCTTTGTTACCCAGACCAATGCTAAAAAGGTCTTCTCCACCTGATTGTACTTCTCTTATTAAGGTAGTAACTTCTTGCTAAGGTAATATATTGCATGCTTGTTCCATGCTTCATCTTCTTGAGCCAATATTGCACCTATAAACTATCTTCCAATGTTAAATACAAAGCTAAAAGTCTTTTCAGGCCTCAGTGGCGTCAACACTACCTGGTTAATTCGATACTCTTTTATTTTTTCGAAGGCCTCTTGACATTGCTCATTCCATTCCATTGGCTAATCGATGTAGGGAAAATATAGAAAAATTGTAATAGAAATTGAGAGACAAAAAGATGAAGAGAAAGTAAGGTAAAAGCAAAAAGTGAAAAGATTTTAGGGTTTTAAGGGGGTTTAAATAGAAATTCAACAGTTTCCCCCTTTTTAAAAATATGATCATTAGGAATGTTCAATGGCTATTGAGAGTTAGGCAACGACCGTTGGACATGACTGTTAACTTGTTCTATTAAGAACTCTTCAACAAATGATGGTAGTTATTTCACAATGGCCATTGAAATGGTGACAACAGTCATTACGGATATGCAATGATCGTAGAGACCAATATAAATGAATTGAAAAACTCACATGTGATACAATAGTCATTGGCCAAGTTACTTAAACAAAAGCTCAGTTTAAAATATATTTTTTAAAGTCACGACCATTTTGAAAGCTTAGTCGATGAATGTTATTAATCAAATTCAATGAAATGATCATGATCTACTAATATTTGGATAGTTTAATTAACAACACTCATAATTAAAGTCTATACTTATTGAATCTAATGACTTCAATAGTGATCAAATATCATCACATGCAATAAATATTATAAATTAATTGAGAATGAGATAAACTTGTTTATAGCTATTCTAAGTTATTTCCATCAATCATACTAAGTTCTTTTTTAATGAATTACATCCTTTCATTACAACGAGGATTAGTCAAAATCTCTGCCAATTGATGGTTAATATCAATAAATTACAAAAAAAAAATTGTTATTACTAGCATTATCCCTAAAAAATGGTGTCGAGTGTCTATACATTTGCTACTAGAATGTTGAATGATATTTTTAGATAAGTTTATAGCATTAGTGTTGTCACACTTAATAGTAACTTATTTTGCAACAATGTTGTAATGAAGAAGTAATTGTTTCATCCATAGGATTTGAGCACAACATTGGCTAGTTGCTACATACTCAGCTTCAACAGTTGATGAAACAATTGAGTTTTATTTTTTGCTACTCCTATACACTAAGCATTGACTAAGTAATTGACAAGTACTTAAAGTGCTCTTTTTATCTAAGGTACATCTGACAAAATCACCATTAAAAAATGCATTTAACTCAAAAGAATAACTCTTAAGATATTAAAGTCCTAAGTTAGGGGTACCAATAAGATATTTAAGTATGTGTTTCACATCATGCAAGTGAGACTCTTTAGGATTATATTGATATCTAGTGCATAAGCAAACATTAAACATAATATTAGGTCTAAAGGCTATAAGATAGAGTAGACTGCCATTCATACCTCTGCATAGCTTTTGGTCCATATTCTTATCGTATATCTTTTGGTCCATACTTTTGCCATGTTCATCCATGCTTAGCTTGGTGTTGGTCCTCATAGGAGTTTTGCAAGATTTGTTGTTGTCCATGACAAATTTATTGATTAGTTCCTTTATATATTTGGCTTGGTTAATGAAGACTTCTTCTTTTCCTTGTTTGATTTGTAATCCACGGAAGAATTTGAGCTCTCCTATCATGCTCATTTCAAACTCACTCTTTATTTCTTTAGAATAATCTTTATATAACCAAACATTAGTAGCACCAAATATAATATCATCTACATATATTTATATTAACAATATGTCTTTTTTCTTTTTCTTGTAAAAAAAGAGTTGTGTCTACCAAACCTTTGGAGCAACCTTTTTCTATAAGAAAATTGCTCAATCTCCCATACCGAGCTCTTGAAGCTTACTTCAAATCATATAACACGTTGGTTAGCTTGAACACATGATTAGGAAAGCAATGGCTTTCAAAACTATCCTCATTAATGTACACATCGAGAAAAGCACTTTTGACATCCCTTTGATATAACTTGAAATTCATGTGAGATGAAAATGCAAGTAGAATTCTAATGGCTTCAAGTTTGGCTATAAGGGCAAAAGTCTCATCAAAATTAATCCTTTCTTCTTAGTTATAGCCTTTAGCTACTAACTGAGCCTTGTTCCTAATAATGACTCCATGTTCATCGAGTTTATTTTTATAGACCTATTTGGTTCCAATAATAGAATGGTTGTGAGGTATAGGAACTAAGGTCTACACTTTGTTCCTTTTGAATTGGTTGAGTTTTGCTTGCATAGCAATAACCCAATGCTCATTTTTAATGGCCTCATTTATGGTCTTAGGCTCAATAGGAGATACAAAAGCAAGATTAGTAGATGCATTTCTAAAAGATGATATTGTTATTACTTGACTTGATGGATCGCCAATAACAAGATTTCTTGGGTGATCATTCTTGAAAATCCAATCCCTTTCCAGCTGAGTTTCCTCTTCATTAGGAGTAGGAAGAGGTGGATCTTAATTTCTTTCATTCCTCATGTCTTGTAGCGTTTCCATATTCTTTCCTTCTTCTTCAATGTTTAGCTCACTCATAGGACCTATAAGATCATCAATATCGTCTTCTTTCCTTGAAGAAGTGGGGTCAAATTCATCAAATAGGGCATGTATAGACTCCTCTACAATAAATGTTCTCTTGTTTAAGACTTTATACCCTTACAAATGATGTACTATCCAAGGAAAACTCCTTCATCAGATTTGGGGTCAAACATACCATGGTTATCTTTAGTGTTTAGAATAAAATACATGTAACCAAAAACTCTAAAATATGCAATGTTGGACTTTCTATTGTTCCACAACTCAGGGAGTTTTTTTTAACAGGGATCTCACTAAGACTCTACTTAAGACATAGTAAGAAGTATTTATAGCTTCAATCCAAAAGTACTTAGAAAGATTGTACTCATTCAATATGGTTCTTGCCATTTCTTGAAGAGTTATATTCTTCCTTTCCGCTACCCCATTTTATTAAGGAGTTCCAGGAGTTGAGAAGTTGTGTAAGATACCATACTCATCACAAAAACTATGAAACTTAGCATTTTCAAACTCATCTTCATGATCACTAGAGATTTTCAAATTCTTTTAGTTTCGAATTATTTTGTAAAATGATCTAACTGCATTAAAACAAGAATCCTTATGAGGGAGGAATAATACCCAAGTAAATCTAAAGTAATCATCTACTATGATAAATGCATAATGCATGCTCCTAAGCTGGCTACCCTAGTAAAACCAAATAGATCCATGTGAAGAAATTGTAATGGCCTAGAAAAACTTACCTTGTTCTTAGCTTTTAATGAGGATTTAATTTGTTTACATCTTTACATGTTTCACACACTCCTTCTTATGCAAACTTGATTTTAGGTAGACCTTCAACCAAGTTTCTTCTCTTTGGCTTACTGAGGAGTTCCATACTTGCATGTCCTAGCCTTCTACGCTAGGTCTTACCTTCATCAACTATTGAAACTAAACACTTTACACTATGGTTAGCTAGAGAGTTTAAATCAATCACATAAATATTATGAACTCTTCTACCAAAGAATAGAATTTTATTATCACTCATTCTTGATACATAGTATGTTTGTGGCTCAAACATGACTATAAAGCCTTTGTCACACAGCTAACTTACACTTAGTAAATTGTGTTTGAGTCTATCAATAAGCAGACCTTTATCAAAGATAGGTCAGTCATCATCTTTACCTACTTTACCTATGCCAATAATTTTAGCTTTGCCATTGCCTCTAAAAGACACATTTCCAAGACCTTCAATCTTTTTCAATTGAGTGAAGAACTTCCTTTCTCCTATCATGTGCTTTGAACATCCACTGTCAGGATATCACTATTCCTTTCTAACTTAGGATTTCAAGCACACCTACAAAATAAGGAAGATTATGTCTTAGGTACCTAAATCTTCTTGGGTCATAGGGGTTAGCTCTTACCAACTACTCATCATGCCTTTTAGATTTATAATAATAAGCAATGTGACCATATATACTATAATAGAAATAATCACCATCAAAATGAGTCGGTGTCCCACTTCTAGGTGGTACATGCATGTAATGTCTCTTAGACTTGCAAATCCTTTGAGCAATGTATCTAGGAGTATTTCTTAAGTGAGGAACTCTCTTGTGTTGTGTGTGTCTATATCCATAATTATGCCAATTTTTGTATCTTTGTATGCTCTACCCCTCAGGCTTATAAGAGTGATACATGTAAGCATAGTTTGCTCTAAGAGAAGCATTTTTCAATTATGTATGATAGTGTTGATACTTTCCTCTTAAGCCATTATGATAGTGTTGATACTTTCCTCTTAAGCCATTATTTGTGCATTTCCCTTCTTCGAAACCTTTTTTTTCATAACAAAGTTAAAAACATTCTCTTTAGCCTTAACAAAGACTGTTTGTGAAGATAAGGCAATTATTAAAGTTGTGGCATTGTAGCCCAATCCATACTTGATGGATGGACTCCTTTAAGCCTCAAGAGAGTCCAACTTCTTATTTCCTTTAGTAAACTCATTAAGACTTTCCTTTAGTTTAAGGTTCTTAGTTGTGAGAGACTCTACGTCTTTAGCTAGAGTTTCTTAACTCTTAACATTTCTTTTAAGGATTTGTTCTCTTTTTAAAGAGAAGGGGTATTAGACTTAAGAGTCTCAATGCTCATAGTGAGATTGGTAATTATATAGTATAACTTATATCTAGAGTATGAGTCAAAAGGATTTACCTTTTTATCACCATCACTATCATTTTCACCATTGGATAAGTGTTCACTTAAGGATTCATTTGTCTGCTCCTCAATTGCCATGAGACAGAGGTTAGCTAGCTTTCTTGTTTTGTCCTCATCAGGTTTGGAATCACTAATGTCATCCCAAGTAGCTTTGTACACTTCCTTTCCTTTCTTAGATGTGTGTTTTCTGGAAAGGAACTTAGGTTTCTTGATCTTAGGACAATCTGATTTTATATGCCCTTTCTCATTGCATCCATAGTAGGTGAGTTGACTTTTAGTGCCTTTTTAGTTATAGTTTCATGCCTTTCTACACCTTTTATTTGAAAGAAATCTCTTTTCTTGGTTGGTGATGAAGGTAAGATGCTTATCTTTATTACTATCTTTAGCATCACTAGAAGAGAATGATGTTGGTAAATAAGAGGTAGACGAAGATTCAGAACGTACCTCTTTGGCTTTCAGAGCCAAGTCTTTCTTTCTCATCCCTATGTTTTTAGCAGGCTTCTCAAAGGTGATCTCATGAGCTAATAGCTTTCCCATAAGCTCATAAAATGATAGAACTTCCAATTTGTTGGCTTCCTCTACAGCTGTCTTTTTAGCTTCCCACTAATCTTAAAATTTTTACTACCATGTCCTCATTTGTATATGACTTCCCCAAGGTTTTGAGAGTCCCCACAATGTCTATGAATCTATCATACATCTCAGTAATAGTTTCATCAGGTTGGTATACAAATGTTTCATACATGTATGTCTAAATTTGTATCTTTTTCTTTTTTACTTCACTGGTTCCTTCATGTTGGGTTTGCAATGTGTCCCATATCCCTTTGGCTAATGTACACATTTGTAACTTAGCATACTAAGACTTATGGGTTGCATAGAAAAGAACATGCATTGCTTTTTTATTCTTTAAGTTTGTCTTTTTTGCTTTAGTAGTCCACTCACTAATTGGCTTTGATACATGAACATCAATAACTAGTTTTATTGGAACTTCTCTTCCTTCCTCAATAATGTTTCATAGGTTAATGGTTTCACTGTCAAGGAAGATCTTCGTATGATTCTTCCAATAACCATAGTCATCTCCCTTGAAGAATGGAGGCTTATGGATGGATTGTGATTTTTCATGACTTGCCATGATCTTTACTCTGAACACCTAAATTTTAATCAAAAGACCTACTCTGATACCAATTGTTGTCCTTTAGTGCCCTAAAAAGGGGTTGACTAGGGTAATGGCAAGTATTACAAATTAAAACTAAATGTGAAAAGATGAAAAATCAAGACACAAGTTTTATAAAGTTTTGGCACAATTGGCATATGTCCTCTCCTCTATCTCCATTAGAGCCTTCACTATCTTGATAACTTAAGGTGCTATCAATAACCTTTGCAAAGGTAAGTTTTCAGGCACTACCAAGCCTTTATAAGTGATAGATTTTCAAGCCCTATCAACCTCTTACAAGTAGTTTACAAATACTACTTAACCTTAACCTAAAGTAGTTTCTAAGTACTACTTTAAACCTTTCTCAAGATCTAGTTTTCAAGCTTTCGCGACCTAAGGTTTCCTTAAACTAAATATAATACTTTAAAAAAGAGGAAAAACTTTCTCACTTAAGCAACAAAGACACTAAAAGTACTTTTCACAAGGTACGCTTATTAGACTAGGTTAATTTAACCTATGTCATGAACCTCTTTTGATCATGACAATGGAGATTGATGAATTCTAATACTTTCATTAAGTGTTGTTTTGTAGACTATAAGTTAGATTTTTTTAATGGAAGTTGGATGGAGTTCAAAATCTCCAACCTTATAAAGATCACTCTAATTTGTGGTATGTGTATGGTAAATCATGATCGCGAATTAATCAAGAAAGGATGAAGTTAGGACAAAAGAAATCACAGGCTATCTCGTTACTGCGAACCAGACAAAGATTGCCAAGCCTTAGTCACAAAGGAATTCGTGGTGAGTGTCGCATCTGAGCCATGACTACGACTTTCATAGTGATAAATGAGGGACCCAAGCCACAACCACAGCATGCCAAGTGTCTCAAGTGTTCGTTCAAAGATCAAAAATTGCGAGGGCAAAAATTTGGTAACGACCGCGACTCAAGGAGCTGAAGCTTCCTTTTCAAACAAAGGAATTCGCGGTCTCAGTCGCGCCCAAGGCATTGTTGTCTCATGACCACAACTTTTGAGAGTGGTTAGAACACAACGGTTATATTTTTCTAGATGACCAATAAAAAGCTCACACGTGGACTAGCCGTTAGACACAAATGGGGTTTTCTGCCAAAATTTTTTGCTCCTCTATGGAAATTGGAAATTTGTGATCGTGAAAAGGTAGTAGCAACTACAACTGCAGCCTGACAAGCATTTAATGTAGAATTTGCCTAGGACATCTTAGAGATTTATTAATAGTTTTAGTCCAACATCTCTTTGATGGATATGATCTATGAAATAGTAAGAGAATTCATTAATTTGTAACCATACTCTTAATAATTTGCTACTCATTCTTTCAATTCTCATTTATGCTTTTGTGATTGTTTGGTGTGAGCAATAAACACCATTGTAGGAGGTTTTAGTGTGAGCCTTGAAAACTCTTATGGGAGGTTTTAGTATGAGCCTTGAAAACACTTGTGAGAGGTTTTAGTGTGAGCCTTGAAAACACTTGTGAGAGGTTTTTGTGTTAGCCTAGAAAACACAGGTTGTAAAAGTTTGGTGTGAGCTTGGAAACACCTATTGAGTTAAGTGAAACACCCAATTGTAGAGAATTAAGGAGTGGACGTAGGGTTAATTAACACCCAAACCACTATAAACACTTGTGTCAATATCTTTCTTCTCCTACTCATCTTCTTAAACATATTAACCCTCTTTTTAATTTTTAAATTAAGCACCAATTCAACCCTCCCTTCTTGGTGCCTTAGGCCAACAAGTGGCATCAGAGCCAGGGCTCACCAAAAAACATTAATTAGGTGAGTAAAGATCATGGCATAATAAGGAATTCACTCATACCTCAAGCCTTACTTTGATGGAGATGATTATACTCATTAAAAATATAAGATATAGATCGATCTTGATACGGATATGGTGGATCTTTGGGATGTTGTGGTTAAAGAATGGAAGCCACCCCCCTAAATTGGTAGATGGGAGTGAAGAACTCATTCCTCGAGAAGAGTGGGTTGAAGCACATAAAAGATCAAATGGCAAGAACAAGAGAGCCATGGCAATTTTTCTAAGCTATCTTTCAAGAGAAGAGATTGGAAGAGTGCAACATTGCCAAACAGCCCAATCCCATTGGGATATGGAAAACATTTGAGAACTATCATGAAGGCACCACCTTTGTCACCTTTATGAAATCCAGCCAACTAGAGATGTATGTGACGGAGTGGGAGTTATTCATGAAGAAGGAGGATGAGAGCA
>CATIWR010110389.1:0-10423 GCA_949677035.1 Omphalea diandra
GAAAATATTGTTTGACAGGTGGAACTTGAACAGAAGGCTAAATATTTGCATGAGGATATAACAAAAGATGTAAGTACATTGACTCGATTCTAGTAGCGTTTGGAAACATTCAGTTTTTCTTTGAGATTTCTTTGCCTCTTACCATATACATTGATTCATCTAATCTTGTAAGATACGTTGAACATAGTTATCAGAACTATACATATATGTAAAACATGGTTATAAGAACAATTTTAAGCATCAATTTGGTCAATGAATTCTAAGATCAATTTGGTCAATGACTTTTAAGACTGGGTCACCGATTCATTTAAATGCTGATAGAGTTGAGGGAAGACAAATTAATGAATTTTTTTGATTTAATTAATAATTTATGAAGGTTAAGATTTTTTGTATAAAAATTTCAATTTTATAGTATTTATGCAACATCAATGTACGATCCTACTATTCATCAATGGCCTAATGCTGTAATAAAAATTCCAAGCGTGTGTTTACTTGTAGAAAACTAGGGTAGTATTCTAGAATTTTTTTTTCCAGGAAAATTAGAAAACAGTTCAAATTTTTAAATTACCAAATTAAAAATAAAAAAGCAATTTTCTATATTTTCCAAAATACAACTAGCTTTGAAGAACAAACAAATAATGTTTTCTATTTTTGAACAAATAAATAATTTTTTCTATTTTTTTTTCCTTTGTCACAATTGTCTTGTTTTACAAATAGGGTTTCCTTTGTTTTATGCACTTTGAGGCCTTTGACTAAGCTTTGAATGCCAGCTTTTGCATTTAACACTATTACTTTCCTTTGTTTTACTTGTCGTTTTCTTTCTTGAAACAAAGCCTCTATTATTGTTGTTTAAATTGTTCTGTCTCAATGTCTTGTATTTTTTTTTTCTTACTTTGTAATGAATTTAACTTAGCAAGTAATTATAAAATTTTCATAATATAAAAGCTACATTGGTTACATGAAATACCATGGTTGCTTACTTTCATTTTTTTTTTTTTTGTTTCATATGAACTTAGTTATTAAAAAGAATTGAAGAACTAATGAGAAAATTTAATTATTTTGATTACGAATTAAATGCAAGAATATATTAGAAGATTTTAAAATAACAGCTTTAAATTCCCTAGTTATAGAAAACAATTTTGACAAGAGCATGTTTTTTAGTTTTTTAATTTTGAAAAATAATTTTTTAATAAAATGAACACATTTTTTAAGTTTTTTAGATATCATGTCTCTATCTATAATGTTTTTATGTTTAATAGTTAGTTGTAACTCTTAATTTTAATAAATTATGTTAATATTTCTTAGTTTGCAATATTTTGCAAAATTTTGCGAGAATACCGCATAACGGTTAATCATTACTATTACGGCATTGTCATGGCAATCCTGTTACTGTTACACGCAATTGTGATTGAGATTGTGACTGCTACTGATTAGAATATTTCCTAACAGGTGATAGAGGCCATAAGTGAACTTTGCTCACTATTAAGGGCACTTTCTCTTTGACCAAAATACCCCTCCCTTCTCTATGTAGTATATAAATAGCTTTAGTCCTTGGCTTCCAAATTGTGTATTTAGCCATCCAATAAATGCTTATAACTCTTCTAATCTTTGAACTCATCTTCTCTTTAGACCACCACAAACCCCATAACTCTTCTAATCTTTGAACTCATCTTCTCTTTAGACCACCACAAACCCCATCTTCCACTTGTCTTTCTTTCTCATTGTTTAAAACATAAGCCTCTAAAGCATCCTAAATTTCAAATTTAAGTTGCTGCCATAATATCCATGTGATATAGCCCATAAAGCAACCAGGTTTTAAGATGGCAATCTGGGAATCGAGGGAAAGGTGGAGTGGAATTGGGTTGTATCCAATATTTGGTTTCTGATGCATTTTTCAGCTAAGTGGTAACTCATACTGAATTATGGTAATCGGGGTTCAAGCAAAAGAGTATCGATGTCATGGTATGAATATTTTATCCATATCTAAATGGTTACTTGACTCGCAAATATGTTAAAACAAAGCTGTCATAAAATCACACCAAGTTCATACTGGTGGGTTGCTTATAAGGCTAAGATCCATCCCATCTTTTACTAGTGTAGGATTTTGTAATGAAAGGCATACTGCCGCAGGTATCTAAGAGTTGTTTTCATTGTTTCTAAATAACAACTTTAATTCTGAGCAGTGAACTCTGATTTTGGCATTGGATTTGTATTTAGGAAATTCCATGTATGCTTCCTCTCATGTCTTCAGTAACCCTCCACAATTACAAAAAACTGGTAGTGTATTTGATCTTGACAACTAAAACCTAGCCTTGTTAACCAAGTCCCTCAGCCTCCCTCCTCTGTCTCTCTTCCAGTCCCTTGCTACCCCAACCCCTGTCCTCTCTTTTTCTCTAGTGCAAAAGAGAAAAAGATCATGTTTTAGTATTTGTTGTTTCCCACATTTTGTATTAGGTTATTTATTTTCTTCATACTATTTCCATTTTCAAATGTTTCTAAAATATCCTTCAAATTGTTTATATATTTATTTACCATAATCATTGTGATTATTGTTATTGTTACTGCTAGTGTTATCAGCTCACAACATGCATGTTGCTGCTGGAAAACAAACTATTATATGATTGACAAAGTAATAGATCGTTTTATTTTTTTCTCCTTTTATTTTTTTCTCCTTTGAACTTGAGTACAACATTACAATTCTGAAATGAAAGATACATAATACAATATCTTCTTGCATAATATAATTATGTTAGGTTGTAAAACTATGAACATGTAGAAGGTTAATCAGGATTTTAAATATTGTCCGTTATGTATCATATCTGATATGTAATGGAAAATGAGATTGGCGATACGATTTTCGACGTTATAGAGGGAGTGATTTTGGATTCACACCAAAAACACTGTTATGGTGCCAAGGCGAGTGGTAGGACCAATTTCAGCCGTGACGCCATTACCCGCAAACAAGCAGAACCAGCGGAAAAAAAAAAAAAAAGACAAAACATTATCAGAGAATATTGTACCCAAATCTCAAATCAACAGAAAAAGGAAGCAATAATGCTTACAATGAAAATCAAAATGTGAAGGAAAAAAGCAAATAGACAAAACAAAAGGAAAAGAAATCAGTCTCACTTCAACTTTTGAACATGGGTGCTACAGCGATGCAAAATAGAAAGCCATGAGCCTGGTTTTCTTCTTTAGCTTTATAATAATCGTTTTGAAAGGGCTTCTTCGCCCAAAGCAATGCAAAATAGAAAGCCATGAGTCTGGTTTTCTTCTTTAGCTTTATAATAATTGTTTTGAAGGGGCTTCTTCACCCTTCTTTGGCCTCTGTTGGTGCTTGATGGATATTGAGAAAAAGATTAGAAAGCAGCGTTCTCGGTTTTAGGTTTGTTGCTTTTTTATTTTTCCCGTGTACCAGAAGTTTAGTGGGCTTTTTTAATTAGAAGTTAGAACTAGGAGTGTGAGACAGCTAATGGGTGGGCTCTGTGAGACCAACGATATTGCCTTTTCAAAGAAGTCCATATCTATAAAGCATTGAATTTATTATTGTTTTTCTTTTAATGACTTTCTTAAAACCATCAACTCATGCTATTTTCTGAATATGTGAAAAAGTACATAGTTTTACAATCATTTACTCCTACTTGTATTTGAAATTAATTAATCTTTAATGAATATAAAACATATTTGAATAAATAAATAAAATTTTAATGTACAATAATAATTATAGGAATTAAATAATTATTTTATATAAAAGAATTTTATATTTATATGTTATAAATGAATTTTTATGAAAAGGTTTTGTATATATATTGATTTTAGTTAGATTGTGATTTTTTTAAAAAATTCACAACAATGTCAACCATGACTCTTACACTTTAACCGTGACATACTGAAATGTTTACAATGCTACCGCGACCTTGGCGATTACCAGACCACGATTCAAATCCCCGAGGTGAATACAACATGTTAGTGCTTGAAACCGCAATAAATTATTTAGCAATATTTATAAGAGCTAACATTAGTCCACTACTCTGTGGGAGAGTACCTTTTTCTCGGGCAATAATTACTTGTATCTATCAGAAAAGAACATTGTTTGGCACCAATAGCTTCTCAAAGTTGTGTTTTCATTTAACTAAACAGTATATTTGGAAGCATTATTATGATTATTATTATTATATCCTTTTCAACAATTAGTTTCTTAAACAAGCTGTTATATCTTTATCATTTTGTTTCTGGTTTCATTTTTTGTAAAAATTTTATTGCAGTGGATTGATAAAGAGCTGGTTAGATTACAGAAGCGCATTGATTTTGCTAATGAGAAGGGATGGAGGAGAGAATATCCTTTTATGATGTAAACAGAGTTGTAACAGTATATGGTAATACTTCAAAGTCTCTTCAACCCTTGCAAAAAGAAAAGAAAAACAAGGATGAAATGAAACCCCCCTCCAACCACTCATGAGATTATGTTGAAACTGAAAGAATGCATATGCAGCTAGTGATAATTGATAAAAATGTGATTTAAAAAAAAAAAAAATACTAGTTATAAAATATAAAATGGCCGCACTCGTCTTCTCTTGCCTCAGACTGTTTCCGTTAATGAACCAATAGATGTTCTTTTGGGGGGTGGAGAAGATTTTTCTTTTTTTTTTTTTGCCTAACCTGGTTGAGGGAATTGCTATGATGTGTCCGACATCTGGCTTGACCACTTGTATATTGTATCCCAGCTCGTCCAGTATGGTCTCTAGCATAAGTGCCCCTTCATATTTGGAGTTTCTGATAGTCTTGCTTTTTCATGCATTTCTTAATTCATTTGGGAACCATATATCAAGTGTTTGAAAATCCATTCTACAATTTATGTTATTTTCATATTACATATTTGGATTAGCCATCATTTGTATTTGTTATTTTGTGTACTGTTATGTCTTTACATAGTGTGATTCATTGATCTCCACGAATGGTGACCCTTAACCTGTTTTCCAGTAAACATTGCATGAGCACTTAGAACAACTAGAACTGCTTAAGAAACCATCTGAGCAGGAGCGCCTAATAAAACAGTTGCCAAAGATTGTTGTGGAGCTTATTGAGCAAAGAACTGATTCGGCAGAGTTGGATCATCCTCCAGCTAATCCTTGTGTGGACTCGAAACTCTGAGCATTTGAAATCTATTAACTGTTATATCTTTTTTGGTGCGTATTAAATTAAAGGGCAAGATGCAGTTTGTATGAAGCAATACCTGCTGTTTTGTTTATCTCTACAGTGTGTTTCTACAGGAAGGTTTCCTTTTAACATCAAATGCTCGGAAGTGGGTTTTTTTTTTTTGGGGTCACTATTGGCGTATTGTGTTCCCCAAGTTTTCATTAGGCATCTGGTTTGTTTGTTTGTTTTTTTAGAGGGAATGCACTTGGAAAATGTTGATGGTTACTCTTATATTAGACAGAAATAAGCGGAAGATGTTTATGGCCAGTAATTTCCCTGAATTCTTTATATCCAAGAAAAAAAAAAAAAAAGTCCGAGGGGTTTTATATGCCCGAAGAAAGGAATCATAGATTTGAGAGTTAGTTACTATAAACATTGTGGTTTGCCATCAGTTAATAATTCATGCATCGCACATTTATATGACCGAAGAAAGGAATCACACAATTATAATTTAATATATTATTGAGTTTGAGATTGAAATGAATATATTCATCTATAATTGGCTTTGAGGTTAAAATTAATTTTACATATTGATTGTTTTTCTATTTTTAATTCTTCTCATAAATTATATTTATTTAAATGATTAAAGTCAACAAATACAACGAATCTTTTTTAAGAAAACAAAAAAATGCTGATTATGTGTTCTGATATAAGGATGCAGACAATGAATCAGTATAAATTTGATTACATGCTTGAGAGGACAATGGTGAAAAGATGCATGTTTGAAATTTCAGAAAGAACAAACAATAAAATTGGAGAAATGTTAGAAACCAAAGAACAAATTATTTAAAGGTCATTACAAATCTGAACGTATTTATGAGACAATATATTGTCAACTTTAACTGAATGATTCATTTCAATAGGAGGATAGATTATTGGGCTTTGTAGAATAAATACAATGAAAAAACAAAAATTACAAACATACAAAATCTCCATAAGAATCCATGCAATTCAATTAAATTGATAAAAAGAATATAAAATTCTACCAATTCAAATAAGAGTGGCAAGATCGTTGAAAGGTAGAGAGAAAA
Organism: Omphalea diandra; assembly: GCA_949677035.1. Taxonomy (NCBI): domain Eukaryota; kingdom Viridiplantae; phylum Streptophyta; class Magnoliopsida; order Malpighiales; family Euphorbiaceae; genus Omphalea; species Omphalea diandra. The sequence continues at coordinate 6,228 of CATIWR010110389.1, forward strand.
TTTACACTATAATACCCACCTCAAACTTGGAGCACAAATCGTTAAATTTAGATGCTACCAAAGGATGAATGTTCTTTATAGATATTCACACAAACAAACTCTTTCTAAAACGAATGACGTAACACTCTCTTTTTGGACATTTGCATTTTGGAAATAATTGTATATATCTACAAATTGTTTATTCCAAACCTTGAATGGATATATCATAACAGTTTTATATATATCTCCCTACTCTATATCTTAAAAGATACAGATAACTAGATATCTTATTCTGTTTAACTATTGAAATAAAATGTATCTAAATATTTAAGAGAATATTTTTAATTATCTTAATTATAAATATATTTTTAGAGAGAGTAACAAGTATAATTTTATTTTAAGTCTGTTCTATGTGTGCGACTCTATATGTTCACAAAACATTGATAATAGCCTAAAACTATTTGTGATCCATAAACCATAAGTGACCTCTAACAAGACATTATGAGTATCCAAGTTATATGAAGGTAATTAATATAAATAGTATTATAATCTTTTTTGTCACATTATATCTTAATTGAATATAAGACATGAATCATATCATCCTCACAAATTTTAATTAAATTATTTTTTGATCTCCAAGTAAACTGATGTAAAATAATATTGAGAACCTTTATCAATTTATTTTCATATGGCCATGCTATTTTCTTGAATCTAACTCATTGAAGAACCTAGGGATATATTTCTCATAAATGTATAACAGACAAATTCTTTCTCAATCACTCATAGTCCTTTATATGATTTACTCTATGTCCAATATCAGTTTATATAATTATCCTATTAAAGATAATATTCAACTATGTCAAAATATGAAGTTCATTGTATTGGAATTCATGATGATTTTCAAGTTGAAGAATTAAATTAATACTATTGCATGAGAATTACCTATGACAATTTTTCCATGTAGTGTTTTTATAGCAAGTTGATCCAATACAATATTTTTCAAATATGTATCATGTTTAATTTAAATAGTCATTAATCAAATATAAATTAGTTTTTATTCATCATTATCCTAATAATAATGACCGATTCATTATTATCCTAATAATAATGACCGACTATGGACAATTTAGAATAGAATTCTTTATACTTAAGTGTTTTACTATCAAATCAAATACTTGACGACCTTTAAGTAGAATTAACTATTCTTGAAATTTATCATTTAGTTATAAGTATAATATAATAGAGATATTTAATGCAATGATGATATTATTAAAAATATCCATTACAAAAAGAGTTTAGGGCACATCACTAACATATATGTAATATAATCTTAACGTCATGTAACACTTTTGCTCATTAAATGCTAGTTTGATTTATTGTTTATTTTCAAGCATTTAATGGTTGGATGTTCAAACACTAAATAATTATTGGATAAATATTAGCAATTAGATTTGTAATTTTTCTTTGAAAGAATGCAGTTAAATCTCAAAAGAATCATCCAATACAACCTGGTGAATGCTTTGAGGAACATCCTCCATAAGCACCACCTCATTGTCCATTGAAAATGTGCATCATGAGCCACTTTGTTACTGTTGGCCCTTGTGCATCAAGAAAAGGGTTGAATTGGTAGGTAATTTGAAATTTGAAGGGAGTTTAAACAAATTAAAGATTAAGAAAAGAAAGAAAGAGAATCAACATATGCAATTTATAGTGGTTTGGATGTTAACAAACCCTATGTCCACTCTTTAATTTACCAATTAGATATTTTACTCACTCACAATAGTGTTTTACAAACTTACAACAAACTTAGTATTTAGGCTCACATCAAATCATGATTACACTTGTGTTTATATCTCACACATAACCTTAAAAAGAGTTTTCTCACTTAAGGCTCACTCTAAAACCCAAACACAAAGTGTTTAAGGCTCACACCTAACCTTCAACAACTTAAGTATAAAGAATTAATGAGTTTAAGTTTTGAGAATTAAAATACAAGAGTTTGGACATAATATGATACAAATATCCAAGGCAAGTCTAAAGATCCACTTCAACATTAAGACCCAATAGCCCCAATTACAAGAGGATGCATTTAGAGTTTTCATGCAAGGTAGAATCACTCTTGGATTGGCCCAAGAAGACCAAAGATTGCGTAAAGCCTAATTGCAAAAGGATGGGAGCCCAAACTCTTCAAAGAGAATGTTTAATCTTATCCAATGAAGCCTAACTCATGGAGTGGATTAAGGCCTATTAGCATTCAGCCTAAGCATGCCAAAGGAAGCCTAAAATGCATGGATAAAAAGATTTGGATATCAAGTCAAATATCTTGCAAAGATTATGCTTAGTTGGCTAAGATTCTCCTATTCTCTCAAAGACTATTCCATTGGTCGAATCATCTATCCAGCTTAGTTAGTATTCTTTGTTAGCTATCTCCTATTCTCTTAAAGACTCTTCCATTGGTCGAATCATCTATCCAGCTTAGTTAGTATTCTTTGTTAGCTATTGCACTCTTGTAAGAAACTTCATTTAAGGTTCCTTAATTAGAATAACTACTTGGCTAAATCTTGGTAGCCAATAGTATTATTTGTTTAGCTTTCCTTAAATCATTAAGATAAGTTGTTTAGTTATTTTGAAGGAGGTCATACACCTATAGTTGGATTCATCATTAGGGTTTCTTAGTGTTTTCTTTACACATTATAAAGGCTATAAATAGCCTCTCATAGTCGACCATCAATGGAATTCAATCAATAATATTTCTTTTTAGCAAATTTAACTTGTGAGAGTTTTCTCTTCTTGAGTTCTTAAAAGGGCTTAGTGAGATTGTTGAGTGAGAGCTTAATAATTTCACAAACTTGTTTAATTTAGGTTTAGTTACTTCATTAATTTAGAGTTAAGATTAACGTCTCTTTAAATCTTTATAATTTAGGTTGCTCAAAATAAGTTTTCTAGAGATGCTTAGGATTTAATGATTTATCTTATTCTTAATCTTTGAATAAAAGCTTGGGACTTGTGTTGAAGCATACAAGTAGATATCTAATCACCCTCATTCATATCATTTGGTATAAGAGCCAAGGTTAACTCAAGATTAAAGGTATCTTCAAATTTCGTTGTTCTTTTGTACATCATTGTTCTTGCATTCGATTTTGAGCTATTCTTTCCTGTTAATCTAAATTTGGTTCTTGCTTTATCTTTAATGTTCCATTCTATTTTCTTTCCTTTTCCATCATTAAATTAATTTATTTTATCATCCAAAAATGTTTTTGAATCATTAAAATCCAATTGGAATATATTGCTTTCCAAAATTTCCTTAAAACAAGGAAAATTACAATTTGAGCAATTTAGTGTAAATTTGGTTCTACTTGTTCAATTGAGTTTCAATCTGTTTGTTTTTACTTTTGATACGAACAAGGTTAGATTGATCCTTACCTGTATGCTAAAGAATAGTTGCCCAAAATCTATCAAACCAAGTATTGGAGTTTTGATCTTCAAATCCCAACTAGACTTCTAGAAAACTTGTTTCGAGCAACCTAAATTATAAAGATTCAAAGTTGTGTTAACTCAAACCTTAAATTAACCAAGCCAATTTAAGATCATAATTAACAAGTTTGTGAAATTATTAAGCCTTCACTCAACAATCTCACCAAGTCCACTCAAGAACTAAAGAAGAAAATTTAATCTCACAAGCAAAATTGCTAACAATAATAATATTGATTGAGTTCATATTAACCTCTCTTGGCAGAATATGAGGGCTATTTATAGCATTACAATGCTTAATTCAAAACCAATTAGGATTTGGTTTACATACCCTAACAAAATTCAATATTTCCTAATGGAATAAGGAAAAGGCAATCCTAAACTAAATAGAAAACTAAGGAAGCATTATGATTGGTCAACAAGATTAGACCAAGATACTTTCCTAACTAAAGAACAACTCTTCCTAAATAGAAAAAGAAAAGGATTCAACCTAATGAGGAAATCCTAATGGCATTAGGGAATATTGCCAACTAAGGAAATCTTGCAAGAATCTTTGACTTTGGGCCTTATTTCCTTGCTTACATGACTTGGGCTTTCTTTTACATGCCTTGGGCTTCTTTTTACATGCCTTGGCCGAATTGGGTCATGCTTGGATGCTCTCCACAAGTTGGGCTCCATTGTATTAAGTTAAGTGCTCCATTTGAAGAGTTTAAGCTCCCATCAGCTTTTAATTGGCTTCACACATC
>CATIWR010110428.1:0-15067 GCA_949677035.1 Omphalea diandra
TTTTTATTTATAAATTTTGAAGACTTTACTATTTTCAGCATGAACTCAAATAGGAGTACTTTCTTTAATTAGTCATTATTTATTTCATTTTATCAACAAATTATGTATACATTAATTATATTCACTTTTGATATTTATTTCAATACATGTTAATACAAGAAATATTAACTAATATTTATATAAATTTTATTTTAAAATTTATTAAAATAATTATTATCATAAGCACAACGCATAAATATACAAGTTCAAGATTATATACTAAAATTTTAATATGTTTTCTTTAATTTTCTAAATAATTAAAAATAAAATAAAATACGAACTCATAAAATCCCCATTAAGTTGCACTTTTATCAATTTCATTAACTTCAAATTAAAATTTTATCTTGAACTTGTCAAAATCATATTTTACGTATTAGTTGAATCATCTGTATTGTAATTCATAAATTTGTATAATCTTAAATTTGACGTGTATTTTTAACTATATTCATGAGGACATGCGATAACAATCTAGTGGTAGAGCTCCATGGATGTGGAGAAAGAATTACACAATCGTGGGAATATATTTCATAATATGGAATTGCCCATTTAGAAAGCTTGTAAAGTTTGTGCCAATTTAATAAGTCCACAGTTGTGAGCCAAAACGTCATGGCGTGGGATCAATATTGCTAGGTCATGGTCCTTATCTAAAGAAAATGGTTGCTCTTAAATTAAAAGTTCAAGTTAGGTTAACTTAGCCATAAAACATCTTCAAAAATTCTTGAAAAATCATCTAAGATGACTTTGGAAGGTACCAATCTTACAAACATACCCAAAAACTAGTTTAGAACTCAACTTGGATGTAAAATCTAGCCAATTAGGGATCTTAAATTGTAAAATAGTGAAGACATTGAAACAATAGAATACATTGTTTAAGAACGTTTAATTGATTGGAGTGATGACTAATTATATAGAGTAAATTGTTTAAACCTTTTTATTTAATGGCTAGTCATGAGAAGCCATCGTATATATCCATTCTTGTCAATGGGGTTCCCATTAAGAATATGCTAACTGACAATGGTTTGACACTATTATTGTGATGCCCCTGAAAAGTTTGAAAAGGATTAGAATGATTAGGGTTGCATGCACGTTTAGTGAACAGTTTATGAACGAGCGCGATAAAAACATATGTGTTTATTTTGTGGAAAAATAGTTTTGAAAAACCCATTCAAGAAACCATTGTGAGGTGTAATTTTAGGTGAGACCTATAATACATTAGAGTAAGATCACGACAGATTCATGTTATCCTTTGTGAGAATATTGAAAAGATAGTCATATGCTCAAAATGATGCAAATATGAATGAGAAATTGATATTCAAGCATATGAAAAGTGAAGAAGTGTAGATTATCTTGCGTAGGAAATCCTATGCTCGAAATAGACCAATATTATCTCATATTAAAAAAGACAAAAGACATAAAAAGGTATATATAAAGATGCTTACCTTTATGGTGATAATAAAAGCACTTGAGAGGCTTTCACTTGTGTATGTCGAGGGAGTTATAAATCATTGAGCCAAACCAAAGGCTAAACATATAATCGTGCATCCTACAGATTTGAATGTTATACCTCTCAGGCTAACTTATACAGGCTTGGTTTTAGAATATTTTCTTATCTTTTTCATTCTAAAATTTTAAAGTTGTGACTATTCAGAATTCTTTCAAAAGCTATAAGTTTAAGTTTAGATTATTAAAATTATATAACAATTCATAGTTGGAGGATTTAATGACAAACCTATTTTATCTCCCGAATAGCTCTGTTATAAAAAATCTGTTATAAAAAAAAAGACCTTTTACTTCGTTCAAAAATATATAGAACATAATTTTCCTTCTCCTACCTTTCTTCTTTTTATGGTAGAATGCAACATACTTCAGTTTGCCTACGATAGGAGTTGTGATGTTCAATTACTATTTTTCTATGTCATCTCTTAGGAGACAAGTCATACAAACCTTAAGCACCTTAGTGAGGGGGTGAATTTATTTTAAGAAAACTATGTGATACATGAGTCTTAGATTTTTTCTATTTATGTGCTCAAAATTTCATCGTATTGTTCTCTATTTCTATTATAGTATTGCTATTGTTTCTATAATTTTTAACTTCTATTTACTTATTATTCTATTTACTTCAAATATTTGTGGATTATGTATATTCACAGACGAACAACCTTAAAACCAATTTTTACAAATAGATTTTTTAAGAAGATAATCTTGAATATTTTTCTTGTAAAAGGAAGATATATATATATATATATATATATATATATATATTCTGTCAACTTATAAAGGATAATAGAGGACCTATTCTCTTACTAACAAGGGACAAACAATATTATGTAAGATAAACAAAAAAGTTTATTAACTTGTAGAATGTTCAGAAGCTATTTTGCTGATTATAAAATTTCTTAAATTTAACTTTTCTTCAAATAGAAATAGAAACATTTTGATTACCACCAATGTGTCCAATGATAATAGAGCTTAAATGCATACTTTATGGCATAGATACCTTTTCTGCTTGACCACTATGAATCTTAAACGATTCTTGACTGAGGATGCTCATACTCTCAATAAAGATGAATAAGATATTCAAGTTAGAATTATAGTTAACAGCATCATGTTGTGCAATAGTGAAGTGATGAATGGTCTAAATGACTCCTTCTACAATGTGTACAATACAATAAAGATAACTAACGAGTTATGGAATTCTTAGGCTACAAATACAAATGAAAAGATGTTGGTGCCAAGAAATTTATCATAGGTCAGTTTCTTGATTATAAAATGGTAGATTCTAAAATTACGGTGAGTCAAGTGCAAGAACTTCAAGTGGTTTTACATGAAATTCATGTTCAAAGGATAAACTTAAGTGAGGCCTTTCTAGTTACAACTATTATTAAGAAGTTGCCCTTATATATTTAAAGAACTACCTTAAGCATAAGCCAAAAAAAAAAAAAAAAAAAAAAAGAACATCAAAGAGCTTATTGTTAAACTTTGAAATAGAGCAAGATGACAAAAGTATAGAAAATAGGGTTCTATCTTTTAGAGGTGAAGGAAAATATTTTGAAGCATGGACAAATTTCCAAATTTTAAAAGAAAAAGCATGACATAAAGTTCAATAAAACATTAAAAGGAGGAGTTTCTAAAAAGATAATTTAGAGAAAATATTATAATTATGATTAGGTATTAAAAAAAAATCCTTTGAGTGTAGGCTACCTATGAGGAAGAAGAAGAATAGTGACACTAATATGGTTGATAGCATCACTTGAGATGTCAAGATATATGTTTATGACACTAGCTTTTATGTTGTGGTGTCTAAAGTGAACCTATTCAAGTTTAACATAAAGAAAAGGTAATTGACACTTATGTTACTAGGCGCATATGCTCAGATTAAGGGTTGTTCTCTTCTTTCAAACCTATTAAAAATAGAGATAAGTTATTCATAGGCAATTTTTGTTGCTTTCAAGATCTTAGATGAAGGCAAGATGGTGCTAATGATGACATCTAAGATAAAGATGATATTGCACAATGTGATGTATGTACTGAAAGTCCTAAAAAATGTCATGTTCATCTTACTATTTAAAAAGTATCATTTACATATGTTGTTTGAGTAAGATGAAGTTGTTTTTACCTAAAAATGGAATGTATGCTAGAAAAGATTATGTAATTAGACTTTTTAAGAAAGGTTTATGTAATTGGACTTTTTAAGTTTAATGTAATGACTACTGAGCATAATGAAATGAATATTTCTTTTGCTTACTTGACTCTTCAAATTTATGGCATTGTAGACTAGGACATGTTAACTATGGTATGTTACATAATATATTAATTGAGATCACATACCTATTTCTCGTATTGATTTTACATATAAATGTGAAATTTGTGTTAAAGTTAAGAATAACAAGTTTACGACAATAGGGATGATTGCTTCTACTATTGACCAAAAAGACACGAAATTCTCCTTTAGGTGTTTCACCATCTTTTTAAATAATTTTAAAAATACCAAACTCCTTAATTTGAGTCATTATGATGTTAAAATTCATATAAATAAGGGATGTAGGAAATTTTTTATCACATTTATTCATCATAGTACTAAATATTGTTATGTGTATTTGCTTAAAAGCAAAGATGAAGCTATGAAAAAATTTGCACTCTTTAAGAATAAATTTGCAAATTAACATAATAAGAAAATTAAGGTGTTAAGAAGTGACCAAGGAGGTGAGTATGACATAACATGTGGTGAATTATATGCATAATACGAAATTATACATGAAGTCATTACACTTTATTCATCTCAGTCATATGGTGCTGATGAGAGAAAAATCATACATTGAAGAAAATGACAAGTGTAATTTTGATAAGTTATGGATTACCTTAAAACATTCAGGAAGAAGTCATTTTATCAGTGAATTACCTTTTTAAATAAGGTTCATTGAAAAAAAGGCAAGACCCTATATGAATTATGAAAAGGAATAAAGCTTTTTTCGATAAAATTTTAGGAATGTTAGGGCATCTTAGAAATGTGGCTATACCAACACCAAAGAAGGTGAAAACAAGCCTAAAATTAGTTCATGGCATCTTCATAAGCTATGCATATAATAGCAGTGCATATCAGTTTCCTATGCATGACATAATAATGAAATTGAGGAATGCATCATTCTTTGAATATGTATTTTTATATAAATCTAAATAAGGATTGAGTTACAAACATATAAGAGTATATATGAAGATAGTTAGCATCAAGAATAAAGATAAAGAACATGCAACTAAAATTTAGATTGAGTTGATACATGGTAAGATAGTTAGAAGAAAAAGAAAACTTTCAATCTAAATTTTTTGACCTATTTGCTAGGGACTAAACAATACATAAAGAAGGTGTGAGCTTTTCAAAATGTCCTTTATGAAAATAGGCCATTAAGAGTGAAGTTGATTCTAGCAAAACCATACTTAGGAACAAGTGGATCTTCCTTTAGAAAGTAAATCTCTGTTATCCACATGAATCTTTAAAAGTAAAAAGAACGTTGATAGATCAATTGATAAATACATGGCCAAACTTGTAATCAAAGGTTAAAAACAAAAAGAAGACTTAGATTCCTTCGAGATTTATTCTCTTATAATGAAAATTTCATGAGCAAGATACTTATAATTACAACATTGCACAATCTTAAAGTACACTAAATGAATGTGAGGATAGCTTTTATAAGTAGGAAGTTAGATGAAAAAATATATATGACATAACCTAAGAGTTTTATTGTTCCAGGATAAGAGAAAAAAGTATGTAGTGTATGGCTTAAACTAAGCACTAAAATAATGGTATGAAAAGTTTGATATCGTTATGTTGGAAAATGGGTTCAAAATCAATACATGTGACAAATGCATTTATGTTGAAAATATTTCATATTCCTGATTATTCTTAGAAAACATACAGTCGAATATAATACTAACTTTTACACATTAGATTTTAATTGAAACTACCTTTAATTTTTTTTTACAAAAATTTATTTAGAAGAAATTTTTTATGATAGAAATAAATTTTAGAAGAAATTCATAGAATTAATTTAAAATTTACTAAGATGGCAAATTAATATTATAAAAAGTTATGGTAAATTGAAAAATGTTAACAGTATTAAAATGATGATCTTTATGTAGCTTCAATGGTTGTAATCGTGCAAAATTAAATATTTTCAAACTATTCATGATAACTTTTTTTTAAGTGTAAGAATTTTAATTATCATAAAAAAAACTCAATACGTGCTTCACTAAAAGTTTGAGAATTTAATCCCTACAAGAAATATATAATATATCGACGAATAATTCTGTCGGTAACCCAATCAATTCCGTCACTAATCTTAGTTTACCGACGAAACATTAACTGTACTATTATGTCAATGAAGTGTTGGTTGGTAAGTAAATGCCGACATAAATTACATCTATCGACAAACTTAATGACGGAGTTGCCGAAGAAAAATCGATCAGCAATTAAACACAAAAATCCAACTAAAAGACTGTCGAAATATCCCATCAACAATTCCGTTGGTAACGCCCTCAGTAATCTATCAGTGAATTAAACCTGAATATTATATTATTTTAAAAATTACGTTGATAATCTATTAGTACGCATTTAATTTTTTTAGCTTTTCATCGGAAGGTTTTCAAGGTTTTTTTTAATATTATAATATTTTATACTATTTATGTTATTAATAATTATAATATTTATTATATTAATATTAATATTTTTAATATCAATTTTATAATATTAATTTGATTCTAATTTAAATATTAGTGCTAATATCTAAATATTTAATTTTAATACTTATAATATTATGATGTCAATTTGATAATGTCTATATTTTACACTATTTATGATTTTATAAAATAAATTTAAATAATAACAAAAAAAGAAACACACACACATATATATATATACACACACGCATAAAAATGTCAATGTTTGATATAAATAAACTATAAAAATAATCAGTTGCTGCATTTTCTGGATCAACGAAAAAATTATCAGCAATGTCAAAGTGATCAGGATCAGATGTAAGAAGAGGAGCAGCTATAATAGCAGGAGCAACAACAAAAATAGTAGTCAATGGTTGAGGAGGAGGCGGGGCGGTTGGCATAGACATCTGTAGATGAGAGAGAAGAGGTATCTCAATCTATTGGGACATAACATGCAACCACTCCTCCATAGCTCCCATCCGTGAATCGACAAAGTAGACGTGGATGTGATAGGATGTGATCCTCTCATCTACTCGCCTCTCGACCTCTTGTTACAAGTCCTCGACAGAAGGTAATGGAGCCAAAGAAAAGCTAGTACTCGAAGACTCGCCATAGAACCGAGGAGTTTGATCACTCATACCATAGATCTGACTTTCACCTGACCCCCCATTGCCAATAGGAAAACCTTGCACTTGTTGACCTAACGAGGCTTATTGGATCTTAGAGGTAGCTGCAACAGCTACTTATCATGTTTAGGAATATTATCCTGCATTTCATAAAGTATAAGATATATAAATATTAATTAATTAAAAAAATAAAATATAAAATAAGAAAATAATGACTTACTTAACTGTCCTGGACCATGCATCAATGAAGGCCTCCATGTCATGTTGCTTCATGTATGTAAACACGAAGACATTGAAAAGATGAAGGTAATAAAAAAAAAAAGAAAGTAATTCCAAACCTTAAACAAATAAAATAAATTGTTATTCATAAATGTAAAATGTTTTCTTACCAATCAGCTGACGTGCTCAGAATAAGGGATAGACCCCCTGTGTGCCTAAATGGACCTGAGCCAATACCTCCTTTCTCGGTCTGTCTGTTTAGGCTAGTTTGGCGAGACACAACCTGAGTATGTTAAGAACTCCATGAATCTACTAGTGGTCCTAGACCTCATCAGACACCCATGTCTCCTTGCCCTTATACTTCAAATCATGAAATATATCCTTGTACCTCAAAGCAACCTTCTTAAAGAAGGTTGTCTAGATCAAGGCATTGATTGCTTGATCGCACTGAAATTGCTTCAGCACAAACAATAAATACAAAAAAAAAAAAGCAAATAATTAAAAATTATTTTTTAAATATTTAACTTAGAATTATAAATATTAAGGTCTTCACAGACTGTGGGACTTTCTTCAAATGTAGCCATCATGATGAGTCTTATACTTGAAGATCTTCCAGTATGCACGAGAGCATCTATCAGACGAATATAAACTGAACAAAATTAAAAATAGAAATTAGTTAGTGTTACAATTAATAAGATAAAAAAATAAGAAAATAAATAAAAAATATAAAAAATAATTATTACATACCTTCTATGCTGTAAAGAAAAATGAGGTTAAGTGCATGTGCAAGAATTATATATGCCTCATCCTAATCTATCGGCATCGATGGTGTAGATGAAACTGAAGGAGGATCCTGAGTAAGGGGATGGAGCTAAAGGAGGAGTCGAATCAAATGGTCAAGCTGGCGTCAAAGGAAGTCTAGGTATCGAAGCCGGTGTGCTAGTGGCTGGAAGTGGTGGCATAAGCAGCCTGTAATCACTGGTACGTCCTTTACCTAGCATACCGCCTCAGGATAACATACCCAAATCGCTAGGAATACGACGTGTCATCTAAATGTACATATAAAATTATATATATCTAACATAATATATACATACCAAAATTTTTATTCAAATTTGTGCATTAACATACCTAAAAATTAAATACATTGAAATTTTTTACTTCCTCTGAATCATCATACTTTATATCATCTTCAGGCATTATATCTTATTATGATTCAGATTCTTATTGTAGCTCTGTTTCATAATCAAACTAAATATCTTTGTCTTCATCATTTTAATTTGATGAACTATGCACCCAAATTATTTAAAATTTCTGATGGTTTGTCCTCCTTAATTTCTATAAGAGACAAATTTTATTCCACTTCCTCTTGAAACGAAGCTTGAGACGATGTCTTGATAACAGACTCATCCTTTTATTTCAACAAATGATTGAGCTTTTATTTTGAATATTGTTCACCAATCAGTTTTACCTGTCCTAAATTGGGATAAATAAGATAATTCACTTGTCAAGTTTGCATCGTCAATATAAAAGGTTTGTATTTGTTAAATTTGCGCTTATGGTTGATTTCAACAATATTGTAATTTTCATGCATTTTCATCCCAACATTAGACGTTGGATCAAACCATTCACATTTAAACAAAATCATTCTTTTGATCAAAAGCAAAGGATACTCCAATTGTAGGACCTCGATTAGTTGACCGTAATAGTCATATTCATTTTCACTGTAGTATAAACCCTTAATACGTACTCCACTATTGATCGATGCCCTATTGAAACCATATTTTTCAGTGTGAAACTTGTATCCATTTGCTAAATAAATGGGATACATAGTCACACTACATAATGGACCTTTTGCAAGATCTACAATAAATTGATTTATGATTCCATTAGTTGGATCATTTGCTTGAAACAATAAAACAACTCATTTTCTACATTAATCATATAACAATTACTCTTATAAAATTTACTGTTGTAATATTAGATAGGGTATACTCACATATGACTTGAACTAATATTGAAATTTTGTGTTTAACTTTTTATTAACATCATCAATAGATATATAAAAAAAATTTGCTTTAACATGTTAATGTATAAGCTTTATAAAATTTGCACAACACAATATCAGTATTTTAGTATTTGTATATCATTTTCAGAAGTACAAAATAAAGAGTTGAAATAGAATTATAACTTACTTGACATATTCAGTTACTTCGCGATAGTTCAAAAAAATATATGTTTAAGCTACGTGATATTCTTCGTCTGTCAATATTCTACTTTTAGGTATGCTAAATGGTCTACTTGGATGAGTGGATATTGATAAATTTTCTAAAATATTGGATATTTCAGAGTTTCCACCATCATCACTTCGAAGTGCTCTTTTGTGGCTCATATACACATGCAGTTTGAAATAATATAAGCAAAATGATAACATTTCTTCAATTAAGTATGCATTGCATATAAAACCTTCAACTTAAGCTTTATTCTTCACATTATTTTTTAAATGTCTAAGAAATCTACAACATATAACATGTGAATAGATTAAAAATAAATGTATTGAAATTGAAATGACATGTACAATAAAAAATTTTGCATTTAATGTACCTCTCAAAAGGATACATCCATCTATATTGCATAGATCCTGTTTGATTTGCTTCATATGTCAAGTTTACAACTAGATGTTTCATTGAATCAAAGAAACTAGGAGGAAAAATATGTTCCAACTTACACAAAATCAACGGAATGTCAATTTTCAAACGTGTCATGCCTTCCTCTTGATTTGCGGTATATTGAGTTCTTTAAAAAAACAAACTCAACTCTGTGAAAGGTTTTGATACTTGTAAAGGCAACAACTCATGAAAAGCAATAGGGAGTAATCATTGCATAAACACATGACAACCATGACTTTTCATGTCAAACAACTTCAGCTTGTGCATATCGATAGATTAAACCATATTGGATATATACCCATCTAGAAATCTAATATTCTTGAGTCATTCACATAATACTTGCTTACTTTGCATATCAAGTATATATTTTACCTTTGGATATTTTTCAGTTGCATTATCCCAATGTAACTCTAGAGGATGAGAAATTGACTTTAAGTCTTCTCTAGATTTGGCATTATGTTTAGATTTCCCTTTTATATTCATCATTGTACTAAAATATTCTAAAACACATTCTTTTCAATGTGCATGACATCCAAATTATGTCTTATCTTATTGGTACTCTAATAAGGCAAATCCCATAATATACTTCAGTTTTTCCATCTATTTCTTGTTCGTTTTGTCATTTGACCATTAACATTTTCGGATCCAACTTTAGTTACCCCTCATCAATTGTAATTAAGTGATTTTCTTTAGCACGTCCATTCCTTACCTTATAGGTGGAGTCAGATCTTTTACTATTTGATTTTTAAGAAAAGCAATTTTGTTCCATCGTAACGGATGATAAGGCAGTAAAATTTTTTGGATATTATCAAACCAAGACTGCTTACCTCCATTTGGAAGCATGAAGGTATTAGTATATTCCATGCAATGCATACAAACAAGTTTGCCTTGAGTACTCCATCCAAATTACATACCATAAGCAGGAAAATCACTAAGAATCCATAACAAAGTAACTTGCAATTGGAAATTGCAATTTATGAAAATATCATATGTCTCCACACCAATTTCCCATAACTTTTTCAGTTCTACAATCATGGGCTGCATGAATACAACCTACTTTTATTCATGATTGTTAGGTCTTGAAACCAAAACAAAATAAACATATGTTCTTCCTTCATACACATCCAGGGTGGTAAATTATAAGGATTTAGAATAATTGGTCAACATAAATATTGTTGTCCAAGTTGACCAAAATGTTGAAAACCATCAGTGCATAATCCAAGTCGAACAATTAGGATTTTATACGCAAATTGTGGATTCATTCTATTAAAATGCTTTCACACAGAAGAATCTAAATAATATTCCATCACACCTTCATCTTGTTCATGCTCAGCATGACATCTCATATACTTGGCAGTTGCTTTAAAAGCATACAACTTTTGCAATCTCAGCATTAGAGGAAAGTAATACATCTTCCTATATGGAACTTCTTTTTTAGATGTACTAAATCCTTGAAACATGTGTTTATATCTAGAAAAATCACAAAACTTGTATGTCCTCAAGTCACTTTCATCACCTCAATATAACATACAATTATTCTTACAATAATGAATCTTCTCAACCAAAAGACCTAAAGCTTACATCAATTTTTTGGTGTTATAAAAACTATCAACCATCATATGATCCTCAGATAACGACTCATTGTACCATTGTACAATATTGTTGTAACAACTTTTAGATAAAATGATGCTTCGATATGATATTCATCAGTCGTGCAACCGAAGATAACTTAGAATGTTTTTCACAACCAGGCCATAATTCCTCATTACCTGTATCAAACATATCATACAACTTCTAAGACATCAGATTGGGAGCTTCACTCATTCCACTCCAATCAAAGTCTAGTCTAACTATGTCCACTACCATATTATGGTATGCAGTAGGTTCTGATTCACTTAGATATACATTATCAGTTAGAAGTTCAAGTTCATCTGTAGTTGATATTCCATAACCACACACTTTACCATACAAATACCATTCACAGTGCCTAGCAACAAAACCCCATTTGCAAAATATGCAATATTACTATATTGGGGTACAAATAACTGCGATTCAGATACTTCTTATGATTACACGAATATATAATTTTAATTTCATCCATAAATTCAGGTTGAGACGTCGCAAATTGAAAAAATGGTTCACACCTTCTACGAATTATGGACATAACAACTCATCCTTCAGCCTAGAATACATCCAATTTCTATCTGATCTCATTATAAAGTCTTAAAAATTTCAGTGTAACAATGCAGTTAAATATATATAAATATAATATTTTTTAATTCAATATTTTCTATGCTATTTTTCAATTTTTTAATATACAATACTATCTTCTTATCTCCCCTTACCTATAAGGTAAAATCCTAACCCAGTTATAAATTTATTATCATGTAACAATTTGCCATACTAATATACTTCATATAACAACTAAAATTTTAACAGTATTTCACTATAACTCTCTTAGTGCACCGAAATGAAAAATATTTTTCAACATTTATCATTATGCACTAAGAGAATGTGTTACAAGATACACACTCGAATTTACGAGCAACTTATATAGTAAACTATATTATATGCAGCAAGTTATATTAACAATAAAATTTCTAAACTGTCCACTTTGGACAATTCAGCATGATTATCATTATCAAATGAAAATCTCACCAAACGATTATCTAAGGTTATGCCTACATGTTTTCTATGGAATTTATATGAAATTTAATCTAATTTTCTATAAATTACAAATTATTTTGGTATTGTCTTATTCAGAAAAATAAAAAAAAATTCCAAATAAACATTAACTCAAAATATATAATATTCAAAAATAGAACAAAAAAGTTTAAAATTTTTGTTTTTCCTAATAATCTTAATTTTTTTCTAAACTTTTGCATCTATATATATATATATATATTATTCTATCTCAGTTTTGAAATTTTATTTCATTTTTAGGGATATCATTATTTTTTTTGGAAACCATTGAAATTGATAAGGAATATTACTTATAATCTACACACTTTTTGCATTCATTAATGGCCAATTTAGGATAATACAAAATTTGTTTTTTTCTTATATTTAAAATTTTAATAATATTTAATTCAATTAAAATTTTGAGTCTTTTATGACATTTGTGATGCCCCTTTAATTTTTATGGAATGCTTTTATTATTATTTCTTAAATTTTTTCATTTTTTGGGCAAACTTAGGATAAGTAAATTTTTTAGATATTTTTTACCTTTATTTTATGACCATTTAAGTAATTAATTTGTTTAGTGTTTTTATACCATTCGTAATTCATTTTTAATTTGTATGTAGTTATTATTTAAAATATTATTAAATTTTATAAAATAGTTTAGAATATTACAATTTCAGGAATGATTATTTTATATATCTTATGTCGTTAATTATATTATAAAGTTTTTTTGCATTTCAAGTCAATATAATTTTTGTCAATTAACATTTTTGATATTTTATGTTTTAAAATGTAAGGGGATTTAAGTAACTAATATCTTTTTTGCATTTATCTAATGTTGTAATCAATATTATTATCTTATTATTATACAATTTTGTATAATCAAAAAATTTTTATATACAAAGATACCTATATATAAATATTTTTAAACATACCAGGTATTCAAAAAAAAAAAAAAAGATTTGCTAACATATAAAATATTTAAAAAAATTATAAATTAAATACTTACCTCTTGAAACACTTATATATCAAACTCCACGAAAATAGATTTTAATGTAAGTACAAAATGCAAACAAAAAATTATAAATGACAAATATCAATAAATTTATATAATTTCTATAATTTAATTATTAAACTACACAAATTTCACAAATTAAAGACACACTTAACTTACTAACATTAATGAATGTATAATTTCTAAAATTTCATAAATTAAACTAAGTTACAATTACTTACTAAATTTTATTAAAATTTCAAAAAAATTTCAAGATTTACTCTTAAATTATGAAAATTTAATTAAAAATTTCTTAAATTACATTACATTACTACATTTAATTACAAATTATCAAAATTTCATTTTATTACATTTAAATTCTAAATTTAATTGAATTATACTTCAACTATTTATTAAATGTTACTACAATTCCTAAAATTTCAAAAATTTAATTAACTTACTCAAATTTAAATGAAACTTTAAAAATTTTAAAAACGTACACTTAGATTACTAACTTTTATTGAAATTTCTAAAATTTAATTTCATTACACATGACTTTATAAATTTTATTAAATTACATTAAAATTAATCATTAAATATGGCTACAATTTATAAAATTTTTATATTTTCTAAAATTTGATTAAATTAGATTTAAATTACTATTCATAATTAAATTATACATACATTTCAATACACTTAAATTTCTAAATTTTAATTTAATTATACTTAAATTAGTCATTAGATATTACAATTTCTCAAATTTTATTAAATTACACAAATTAATAAATTTCATTAACTTATTAAATTACTAAATTTACACTTAAATTACTAAATTTTGTACATATATTAAATTACTAAATTTACACATTTAACACTACAATTTCTATTAAATGTATACAATAAATTATATAATTTACCTAAATTCACCTACCAAATTTTGAATATTCACACAATATTTCTCATTATTCAATTTACACATTTTACACTAACATTTCTATTAAATTAATACAATAAAATTCACAGATTTATTAAATAACAAAATTTACCAAAAAAATTCACAAATTCACCAAACTCTATATAATTCACTAACCTACACATTTCACATATTCATAAATCAATAAAATTCACCAAAAAATTTAAAATTCGTCAACTCCACAAAATTCACAGATTCATAGATTTAATAAATTCACCAAAATTCATCAAAATAGTTATACAATATCACAAATCTCAATATCGCATCAATTTATAAAAATAAAATTTCTATTATTCACAATAATTTTACAATGTTCCAGAAATTTATTCACAATTTAGAATATCTTCATATTCACAAATGCTTAAAAAAAATTCTCAATATTCACAATTTTTCCTACATAATTTAAAAAATATAAAAAATTAAAAAAAAAACTAACTAAGAGGAGGGGGACCTTGCGGTGGCTAGGGCAGTGGCAGCAGTGATGACAAGCAGAGGAGGGGGTTGGTGATTCAGCAATGTTGGACTAGGATAGTTAATCCTAAGTTTAGAACCTCTTTTGATTTTGACAAAGGAGATTGATCATTACTAATATTTTTATTAAGTGTTGATCTTGCAGAAAAATAAGTCTCGCAATCAAGGATTCGCGACTGCGACT
>CATIWR010110432.1:0-10445 GCA_949677035.1 Omphalea diandra
TTTTTACAATTCACATGTCTAAATGATTATTTATCTTGTGCATATGTTCATGTGAGATTTCATATCATTTGATACAGTGCATATGCTCATATGTGATTTCATATCATTTGTGCAATGAATATATTCATGTGATAATGCCAATGAATAGGGATAGCGATGTTACATTTTATCTAGGCATCAGTAGCCTTTATGTAATGGACTATATTCTATAAATATGCAAGGAATTATTTTCTTAAAGAATTTATGCATTACTAGAGTTTTTAAAAAGGGAAAACATTGAAAGCCAAAGATACATAAACCAAAATAATTAGGATTCTTACAAAAAATTTTGGAATAAGAAGTCTCCTTACTAGCAGAAGAGAGAGGCAGTTTATTAATTATATATAATACTATTAAGAAAACATCTTCTTCCTAGAATTCTAGAGGAAATTTTGCATGGAAAAGCATAGTTTATCATGTTCTGATAATGCCCATTTTGCGTTCAGGAAGTTCATATTGCTCTAGTGTATATGGGCAAGATATTTGATGTATGATTCCACATAAGTCCAATTGAGTTATGAACTAATTAGAAAAGAATTCTCTGCCACATCACTTTGAAAGATTTTTATTTTCCTGTCAAAAAATTCTCAATAAGAGCTTAAAACTTAAGAAAGCAATGCAAAAGTCAGATTTATTTTTAAATATAACCAGTATAAGAAATAAAATCAACAATAAAAATCATATGATATTGAGAATTTTGAGAAGAAAGTACTGGTGCATGCCCCATAAATCACTATGAAATTTTTATAAAGGAAAATTTGAAGCAGATGTTGATTTATCAAATGAAAGTTTATTATGTCTCCCAAGTTGGCAACTACTAAAGATTATGTTTTTGCTCCACCATTTTGAAACATTGATAATGTTCTAATTCTATAAAGTTTGCCAAAACTTTAAATTAGGATGCCCTGAGCAAGCATGCCATATTTCTAAAGCAACACCTAGGGATTTGACTGCAACAAAAGATAATTTGTCCTTCCTCAAGTGCATATAAATCTCCTTATTTATGTCCTTTGGCTAAGATTTGATTCTTTTGATCCTTAATAACAAAATCATTAGAATCAAAGGCAATAAAGTAAAAATTATCATCAACAAGTTTACTGACAAATAGCAAATTCTTTTTAATTTTAGCACTACTAAAATGTTATTTAATAAAAGTCTGCTATGTGAAGTGTTGAGCAAATCTTTTCTTATGTGTGTAATAAGTAAAGACTGTCCATTACCAACAAAAATAGGGTTGTTACCAAAATAAGGTTTTAAAGATTTTAGGTTACCTTATTCACTTGTCATGTGATCTATAGCATCAGAGTCAATCCAAAAGATTTAGATTTTTGTCATAATTTAGTTTCATGGCTGTAATGGTTTCTTGAACATTTACACCTTCCATTTCATAGTTATACCTATAATGGCATTTAGTTGCAGTATGATTAGTTTGTCCATAAATCTGACTGGCTACTTGATTTATATTTTACTTATTAGTTTGCTCTTTCCAATTGTTGTTATTAAAATTTGATTGATTTTGGAAAGGTAGAGGTTGATTGTTGTGTGGTCGACTTGTAGTGAAGGAATTATAATCTCTTTCTTTAAAGCTTCCTCTTCCTCCACGGTGACCTCTTCCTCATCCTTTCTGTTCAAAGAATGCTAGATTATGGTCAAATTATTATTTTTCCTCTCTAAGATAAACTTGCTCAAAATTTTGAACAGACATAATAATTAGTTAAATGATGGATATGGTGGCTTTGACAAAACTGTAATACAAAATTTTTTGTATTTGTCTCTAAGTCCTTATGAAAATTGAAAGACTCTATGAACATCATTGATGAGTTTTCTAATAGCTGTAAGTTTATCACATATTTCCTTGAATTTTTTAGTATGTTCATAAAGTGATAATGTGTCCCTCTAGATAAGGCATATAAGCCATTCTTTAACTAAGCTTCATTCTCTTCGCTGTTGGGCAATAACTACTCTTAGAGTGATTTCCAAATTGAATAAGTTGTATTCCCACCAAAAATCATGCTGAGAACTTCTTCCTTCATGCTTTCAAGCAGTTAGGACATAAAAAACCATCATTATGTTATGTCAATAGGGAGAATTTTTGGAAAACATGTGACCCCAAGGCATTAGTCTTACTTCTCTACTATGAATGATATGTTTGAATGATAACAAAAAATAAAAAATAAAACCTTGAGAAGTTTTAGTGTTTTTACTTTAATGTTTTTATATCCTATGAACATACCGGGGAAAATGAATGCAATAGGCATTGAACAATTCACAACAGGCATTGAATATATGTTGTAGATGCCCAAAACATTATGGATCATTCAATTGGCATTGAAGAATTCCCAATGGACATTGAAAATTTAATAGGTGTTGATTAAGTCTTACAAATGCCCAAAGTGTTTTGGACTATCCAACAGGTAATATGAAATTCACAATGAGCATTATGAAATTCGCAACGGCCATTGAACAATTTCCAATGGACATTGAATGATTTCCAACGAGCATCGAGAAATTCGTAACGAGCATTGAAGAAGTGTTGCAAATATCAAAAGTATTTTGGACCATTTAACGACCATGGCAAAAACACAATGGGCATTAAACAATAATTCCAATGAGTTCAGCGAAAGAACCAATGACCATTGGAACATATGATTAAAGTCACAACAACTGTGGAATGATGAACAATGGACATTGTAACTATCTGTTACAAGATCAACAAGGGTCATTCAAAATCAATGGACGTTGTCACTTCTAATGGCTAGTTTTGCATAAATACTATTAGACTGAACATCAATTATTCTGATGGCTAATTTGGCATTCAATTATATAAAGAACATTTTTGAAGATTAAAAAAAGGTTAGAAAACTTTGGAGAACAAATGTTAAAAACTATAGAACATTTAGTAAATTCTATATGCAAACATTTTGGTGTTGTTTTGATTTGGGTAATGTGAGGATTACTTTGTAACTCTTTAAGAGTATGTTTTTTAGCACTAAAAGTATATTTATTGCCTAGTTGAAAGGATACAACACTACTTAAATCTATCCTTACTAGTGACTAAAAGGTTGGTATTATATCTTAGAAAAATACCAAGGGTTAGGTTAACTCTCTTATTTCTTATTAAAAGAGAGTAGTTGTAAAGGTTGTCCTTGAGTCTGAAAAGAGAAGGTTGTCCTTAAGCCTATAAAAGGGAAAGGTTGTTCTTTAGCCTGTACAAAGTATAGAATGGCCTAATGAGTTATAGAGAATTATAGAGAAAGGTTTATACACTCTAATGGAGACACTTACTTATGGCACTCAAATAGAGAAAGATATTGATGAGATGTTTGATAAAGAAAAAAGGCAAGTTGCTAATAATGACAAGGTCATCCATATGCTCTTCTGTGCTTTAAGCAGAAGTTAGTACAACAAAGTGACCATGAAGTCAACTACTAAGGAAATCTGGGAGGCCTTGGAGATAACACATGAGGGAATCAATCAAGTCAAAGAAAACAAGATGGAGACCCTCATTTTCTAATATGAAACCTTCCTAATGAAGCCTAATAAAATGATCTCAAGAATATATGATCAATTCATTAAGATTATTGGAGAAAATAAGGCTTTTGAGAAAACATTCACCAATAAGGAACTTGTGAAAAAAGTTCTAATGTGTTTACTTGAGTGGCTAGACAAGATGGCCTCTCTCAAGGCCTCAAAGGACTTAAAAAACATGCCATTTAATGAGTTGTTGAGTAATCTAAATGACTATGAGATGAACTTGAATAGAGAAGCTTCATCCACATTTGAGGATACAAATAAGAAGAAGATTGGAATAGCATTCAAAGCTACCTCTAAATGCCTTAGCTTAAATGATGAAGAGTTGGATGAAGGGTCAGTAGCCCTCTAAAAAAATAAATTCAGAAGGATACTGAAGAAAAAGGAAAAGGCAAGCTTGAGTGGATGGAATGCTATGGATGTGAAAGGCTTGGCTATATGAAAGCATACTATCCAAAAGTTAGAGTTAAGAAAAAAGACAAATAAAAAAGAAGAAAGACTATAAAGCCATTTAGGATGATTATAGTGTATTTGAACCAAGTGAGAATGAAGAAAAGCCAATGATGGGAAGAAGAGAAATAACTAATCTATGTCTTATGGCATTGGAGGAGAACTCTTCAAAACAGGTATGTTATAACTCTCTTATTAATGATATAGATGAGGATGATCAAGAGTTGGTAGACATATTTACTATTGAAAACCTTATTGAGGCCCTAAAATCCACCAACAATGATCTTGATAAAAGTTTTAAAAGAAACAAAATTTTAAAAGCTGAATTGGTGGAACTTAAGAAAAATTTTGATATATTATAAAAGGAAAATAAGGCTTCAAACAAAGAAAATAAGTTTTATGAAATTATGTCTTCTTAAAATGAGAGTCTCAATAAAAAGATCTCAACTTTGAAGGATTCTCTTGCCTCTTTTACAAAAGAAAAAGAAAAACTTGATCTTATTTTCAATTTTTAAAAGACTTTAAAAGATAGACATGGCTTAGGCATGGATCACTTATGTGTTTAGATTTGGATACTCTTATTTAAACTCATTGGATAACATAACATTTAGTATCCTCTATATTTTTTTTAACATTCAACATTTGGAATCCCGTATGGTATATTTGATATCAATCCTTGAAAGCAACATTTATATGTTTGTGTTGTAAGATTTGGTATACTCTGCATTGTAAGTTTTGAATATTTGGTAGCAAAGCATCTTGGTTTTATCATCATTCAAAAAGGGAGAGAATGTTGTGTCAATAGGTAGAATGTGTTGCAAATACTAGGGGGAGAATGTTTGGAGAACATGTGAACCCAAGGAATTGGACTCACTCCTCTACTTTGAATGATGTGTTTTGAATGATAACAAAATTATGACAAAATCTTGAGAAGTTATAATCTTTGTATTTTAGTGTTTTTCTATCCTTTAGCGAGAGAATGTTGGGGGAGAATGGTATGAATGCTTAGAGGATATAAGACCCCAAATGTGTTTATATAAGAGATGTAGTTATGCACATTCAATAGGCATTGTGAACATGCAACGGACATTGGACAACTCGCAATAGGCATTGAACAATTGGTATGACACAAGTTCTGCATTTTGGACATTGCCATAGGCATTGAATGATTCAACTAACATTGAAAATTTACCAACAAGTATTAGGGCGCTGAAAAATTGGTCAGGCATAGTTATGCACATTAAACTTCATAACTCACATTGTGTTTTTGCAACGAGAGTTGATTTTGCCTTCATAACAAGCATTGCATATTCGTAACAGGCATTAGAAACGTGCCCAAGATTGAGCTAAAGTTTACGGAACTCAAAACAAGCATTGATCCTTCTCTAATAGGCATTGTGAGTTCTTTAACAGACATGAAAGCAACTGTGCAAAGTTTGAAAAATAGAGCACTTATTTCAAGTTGCCTAGAAATGAACAATAGGCATTACTCATACTCCAATGTGTATTATAATTGAGAACAATGATCGTGGGAAGATTGACAATGAGCATTGTAGCTAGTCGTTACAACATCAACAAGCGTTGATCATAGATAATCGGTATTATCACCTTTAATGGCTAGTTTTGTAGAAAAGCTATCAGACTGAATATCAATTATTCCAATAACTAGTTTTATAGTTTGGTTATATAAGGAGCATTTTTTTTTAAGACTAGATGATTGCTAAAACTTTAGAGATTAATTATAAACAACTAGAAATCATCTAGCAAGTTTATTTATATGAAAACCTTTTAGTGTTGTTTTGTATTTGGGTAAAGTGAGGATTGTTTTTTGTTACTCTTTAATAGTAGGTTTTCTTGAGCACTAATAGTGTATTTGCTGCCTAATTTGAAAGGCATTGACACTGCTTGATCTATCCTTGCTAGTGGTTGTAAAGATTGGTATTATGCCTAGAAAAATATCAAGGGAAAGGTTATCCCTGAGCTTGTAAAAAGGAAGGTTCTTCTTGAGCATTGAAAAGGGAAATTTTGTTCCTAAGCCTATAAAAGTAATTGTAAATGTAAGTGAAAGATTGGGGAATGGAGTAGGCACTTGTCGAACCACTATAAATGTAACATCCCTATCCACATTCATTGGTATTATCACAAAAACATATTCATTGCATAAATGATTTGAAATTCCATATGAACATATGCATTGGATAAATGATCATTTAGACACGTGAATTAGATAAACACGATGATGACACATGCACCATTGCATTTGGGACACCTGAACATATATGTAATGTTTATATAGTTGCATGGCAAATTGTTTTATGTTGTGTGCATGTTATAACATCATAAATAATGGTGTTATAAAGCTTATTTTAAAGTATAAGGAGCATATAGGAATTAGAAGATGGATGGAGGTGCTTAAGGAGTGAAGAAGAGGGACTAGAAGAGGAAAGTGAACTTCCAACCAATAGGAATGCAACACTATGATTTTGTCTTATAACAATAGGTTTGCAAATGGATTTTTTTACTCTTTAGGATCAGAATATAGAGCTTAGACATGAGGTACAATAGAAGAAAGAGAGAGCTAAGGAAGAAAGAAAGGAAAGAAGAAGAAGAGAAAGAAGAAGGAGAGGGAAAAGAGTGAGCTGCTTAAGGAGGAAGCCTAAGGTTTTCTAGTTCTGGGACAATAGGTAAGTTAATTTATCTTCTTGTCAAATGAAATTAACCCCTCATGACATGTTAATCATGCATGGTTAGTGAGAATTATGCAGTATTTGAGGTAGAACTCTTGGAGGGAAGTTGAAATTCAAAAGAACAGGAGTTAATTGTGTTGATTTTGTTGTTAGAGCAGAATTTTGTACCCATGATTTTATAACCCTAGAAGATGAATTAGAGAAAGTGAAAAATATGAAAGTTATATCTTTATGCCTCATCTACATGCATATGACACATTTTTCATTGATTTGGTGTGTGTGAGAAGTTATGGCTCCTTCATTAGGGCTGGTTTACAACCAACCGAAATCACCTTAGTCTTTCTATTTTCTTATATTTTGATGACCTTAGATTTTGATTTTGACAAAGGTTAAAACATAAAATTTATAGGGTTATATCCCCTCT
This sequence comes from Omphalea diandra, assembly GCA_949677035.1. Taxonomy (NCBI): domain Eukaryota; kingdom Viridiplantae; phylum Streptophyta; class Magnoliopsida; order Malpighiales; family Euphorbiaceae; genus Omphalea; species Omphalea diandra. Next base: position 7,132 of record CATIWR010110432.1, read on the forward strand.
AAACAAATGTAAAGCAGTTTGGATTGATTTATTGTGTGGAAAGAGATATGGCTCATTGATTGTGACTGACCATACACCCGATGAAACCTCACCTGTCTTTTAATTCTATTTTCCAAGAATTTGATAGCCATAGATTAAGAATTTAGCAATGTGTTAAACTTTAAAGTTGTATATTAGATATTATCTACATGATTGTAAAATATTGTTGCCAAATTTTGTATGGTTGTTCAGATATTGTCCCTTCACTATGACTGATTATCACTATGTTGAAAATCTACTCACCCTGAGATTTGTCATTTGTTTTGGTGATTTTATAGACTGAATTAGACAATGAATAAAAATGTAAAATGTTCTTTTATGTGTTGTGTAACATCTGGTAAATCAATTTTGCAATTTCATTTGTACAATTTGAGATATACCCAAGAATGTAAGACCTACTCAGACTGAGATGACATTAAAACAGAGCAAAATTCAAAAATTCACCTCATTTTTTGTGTCTTATATCCTGAAATTTGAATATGTTATATCATTATGTGTCTAGTTTATTTAAAAAAAGAATCAAGTCATTTGGATAAGTATATCTAGAATTATTTCTATGAGAGCGTAGCAACCTCAGGCTGCCATATAAGGAAAAACATGCATAAACATTAGGTCCACTTGCATGGATCATGCCATAGTTGCGTACCAAGCATTCATAATCATTTTAGCATACTTATAACCATGTATGTATAAAATTTTAGGATATCAACACTTTGAGGAAGCCTTAGAGAGAGAACCAAACCTACCGTAGAAGTTGGTTACATCCAAAGGTGAGTAAAAATGATAATTAAATTCTAATGTGCATATGTGTGATGATTTTATGATGTGATTATATCCTATTACATGTATATGTGATTGAATTGTTACCTTTTACATATGAATACAAGTCAAGCAAGAATTATATGGTCTTAATGATTACTTGGTATACCATTGTTATGAACACTAGCATATGGACATAAAAGGATGTTGTGACCGGCTTGTCAAACACTTGTAAATCACGTGGAAGATGGACTAATATGTCCCATTGGCACATGTTATGGATCAAATGGTTCACCTATTATATGTTGGACAGCAAAATCAAATGTTACTTGAATCACATGAATTCCCGGGAACAGTGTTTGCCTTATAATGTCACAACATAAAAATAAATCTATTGCACTTACATTTGCATAGTCAATTGTTATACTTGTAATGTATCTTGATGATATTCTTATGTTGGTTGTGCCATAAAAATCTAACTATTCCTTCTATTCATTGAGTCGCGACTCACTAAATAGCAAATTTTTTTTCAGATACTGAAGCATAAGATTGGACATTTTGGTGCTTAGGGTTTTGCATCGAGACACATAGACCACAGGTCGTCAGTTGAATTCCAACTCTCTGTCTCCTTATGTCATGCACATACTTCTAGATAGGAACTAGTTTATAATCACTAGCCTTGAAATTAGTTAATATATATGTACATTAAATACATGTTTGATTATAATGAATAAAACCTTTTTGCATATGTATTTTGGACATGAATGCTATAAGTTTTGTAAATGAAAATGGTCGTTACAATAAAATCCTTATGTTGATTTGTGTTTGTTTATTGCTTTTGCATTACTTATTTGTGTTAATATTTACAACCCAATTCACCCTCCCTCTTGGGTTGTATCATCTACCATTCATTTCAACAATTAGTATCAAAGCCTAACCTCATTTAAAGCTTAAGTGCAAGAGGTACATGATCGTGAAAACCATTAATTCAAGTAGATTGGAGATGTTTGTAATAGAGTGAGAGATCTTCATGATGAAGGAAAATAAAAGCATCATTGATATTACAAATAGACTCATCTCCATTGCCACAAACATGAAGAAGTTTGGAAGATTCCTGACAAATCATAAGGTAAACACTAAAGTTTTTAATCTCTTCCTCTTCAGAAGTTTGGTGCTAGAGTTTATAGTATACAAGAATCCAATCTAGAGAGTGAAAAAGTGTAAACAGATGTCCTCATTAGTAAGCTACTTACTCATGAGCTATCCTTAAAAAAGGATTAGAAGATGAAGACAATGAGAGGGTAAAGGGACAAAAATGAAAAAGTGGAAAAGAATACTCTAACTCTTTAGTCTTTAAGTAAAGATAAAAAAAGTGGAGATTATCTCTAGTGATAGTGATGAAAGTGACAAGGAAAAATAGGAGCTAGTAATGATCTCAAGAAGAACCAAGGACCTAATCAAAAGAAGAAAAGATAAAAGGAACTTTAAAAGAGCTTCTCCCAATTTCAAGGATAAGAAGAATGAGGTGACTTGCTTTTAATGTTGAAAGCAAGGTCATATTAAATCTGATTGTCCCAAGCTCAAGAAGAAGAAGAAGTGAGATAAGGAGAAAAAGAAGAGCTTTAAGGCCACATGGGATGATAGCTCAAGTGATAAAGATGAAGATGAAGAAGTTGTCAACCTATGCTTTATTACTCAAGAGGAATCATCCAATAGGGTAAGTACATCTTCACATTCTTGTTAAGAGTATGATGAGTTAGATTATGTGGATGATGAACTTATTTAAGCTTTAACCTTGAGATGTAATAAGTCTCAAATGAAAACTTATAAGAAAAAATGCTAAAAACTTGAGGTTGAATTTAAAGGTTTAAATGATCTTATTAGTGACTTGAGAACTTCTAATGAAGAACTCAAAAAATCTTTAGAAAATCTTTCTAAAACTTCATCCTCTCTTGACCCTTTAATAAAGGAAAATGACTCTTTGAAAGGTGAAGTAATTGTGCTTAGAAATTTCATCTCAAGATTTCATAAAGGGAAAGAAGCATTGGATACTCTTATGCATCTTAAAGACCACCCTTAGTGAGATATGGTTTAGGCTTTTATGAAGATTCCTCATCTACCTCTTTTCTTCCTATATTCATTAAAGCCTCTACTCCTCAAACTTTTAGCTTTAAGGTTGTTAGGAAGAAGAGTGCTCCTAGACTAAGTCTCCTAAGCCTAAGCCTAAGGGCAAAACGAAGGCTCCTTAAGTCTCTAGAGCTAAGCCTCAAAGTGACAGTCATGCATACATGTACACAAGAAGGCATGTTTAATCACACCTTCATAAGAACTTTTCTTCTACTTCTTATCACTCATGCACTTGCGTGCATACTCATAACCAAAGTATGAGAATGCCTCATATTCATACTAAGGTTGTGAATAGGAGAAAGACTTACAAGTTTATACTCTAATGTCACTATTGCATGAAGTATGGCCACATAAATGTGTTTTTATATATTAGAAAGGCACACGTTAAA
>CATIWR010110446.1:0-52045 GCA_949677035.1 Omphalea diandra
TTGATACTTTTTGTTTTTTTTTTTTTTTTTTTTTTTTTTTTTTTTTTTTTTTTGCCTTGCTCAATATTATAGATCTAGGCATTACCCTGAAATTTCCTTTTTTCCTGCAAACATTAGGTTAGCTTTCAGAATATTTTGAGACATCTTTTAAGACACTCACCTTTCATTTCTAGCTAAATTTATTTTGAATCTAATGGCTTGACTTGTCACCTCGATTTGCGCACACTCATGCTTTATCCTTATAATTTGGAATAAATAAGTCATTTATTATAGATCTGTCTCAATTGATCTTAGGTTGAGCTATGATGTATTGCGATATTTTATTTCAGAATATTTTTGTAATTTCCCCTTGGAATTTCCAAGTAGTTATTTAGGTATGGGGCAAGTGACTCTTTGCTTCGTAGATTCTTTGCAATCTTTTATGGTTACTTTCACATCACAAAACACAAAAATTAATTTATTCAAAAGCAATTAAATACTTACTTTGCATTGTCGATCTAGCTTTTCTGTCCTTTTTGCTTTTAGCCCTTGGCATGTGTCGAAAACTATTCATTATTTTATTTTATTTTTTCTTATTTTCATTTTCTAATGCCTGTTCATCGTTCTTTTTCTTTCCTTCTTTCAGGGCATTGTCTCCTATTATAAGGAGGGTAGTGTGATAGGTCTTGTTGGGACATGGTTTCAGGATCTCCACCCTTGAGTTGTGGCTCGCCTAAAGGGTTTTGAGCTTTTTCCCCTTTTCTTGACACTACCAAGGTCAGTGATGACACATGTGTTAACTGAGCAATGGATGGACACTACCTACAAATTCTTTCTGCCTTTGATCGTGAAGTTGAGGATCATGCCTAGAGACTTTGCTTACCTAACTAGGCTTTGCTTCTCAAGCATCCCTCTCTTGACAAACTTTGACGTGCATGAGCTGTGCTTTAGATGGATTATATTATTCAACTTCTCAGGTGTATTCTATAGTCAAGGGGAGTCAGACTGTCACACGTCCAGTATATAAGTTTGTTATCCTCTAGTCACAAATGACTACGCTCAAGAGATAAGGGATTAACACGTAGGTTGCTTCTTATTATATGTTTTGTCAAGAGTCTTATTCTCGAGCACCTCTAACATAGCTAAGCTTTACCTTGTACTAGTGTTGGAGGACTTATGGCTCCTATGCCAGTGTTGGAGGACTTATATCTCATACACCACTTTAATTAGGGTTTTATAGAATTAGTGTCCTTCTTTTTATTGACCAATAGGAGGTCATGAGATGGAGGTATTTGCATTACTAATGACCTAAAGATGTAGCTCGTGTTTGGCTCAATTGGGGATCCTTTAGGCCTTGGATAAGTTCATAGCCATAAGTCTAAATTATGGTCATTAGAGAACTAGGGTTGTGATAATGCATTAGTGTCATCCCTAGGAATTGTGGAGTTGTCACCTGACTATGGTTAGGTAAAAAATTAAAGGAAGGTGAAATATATGCCTAAACTAAGTCATTTAGATGGTCTATTTCGTCTTTAGCCCATCAGAGATCGATTTGAAAATTGGGTACAACTTGGAAAAAAGGTTAAACACCCTTAAATTGCTCGAATATTAGGATTCAACCTTTAGGCCATTTTAGTTCACTTTTAACATCTTAACTAAGTTATTAATCAGTCTGACTAGTGACCCTAAACATGGTTATATCAATATCCTATATCTATCACACATCGTGCATATTCATGTCAAGGGAATGGGGACATGTGATATGGCACAACATTATCATGCGTTCCATACATTCATACATTCATAATCATCAATTTTGTCATCAAAGATGACCATTAAGACCATCAACCATGGTCTAATCCAAACAAGCACCTACACCACAAAATGCATAAGTTAGGAACCAAATCAAACAAATAAGTAAAAGAAATCAAACAAACAAATGAAATCACCAAACACCTTACCATATCTCCTTAGTCATAGTACCTAGGCATGCATCTAAGTCCATTGTAACACATTCCAACATCACATAAAGATCAATATGGAATCCAAATATCAATGTATGTGCCATGTAGGACAAAGAATCATAAACATGTGATGCAAACATATGGAGGATTTTCAATGGCCTAAGGCTAAATCATTACAAAGGGGGTCCTAGGATTGATAAATCCTCTCCCTTTATTGCTAAAAAAGAGCTAGATATCCATAGACACTACTAACCATAAAAAAAAGTAAGAATGTTTCAATAAAGGGAAATCACCAGGACAGAACAAATTAATAACATTCTTGAAAAATAAAAGGTTCTAGGAATTTATGGTTCCTCACTTGTTGACGGCAAAATTTGGTCCAAATAGAATACTCATAATGTTAATCAATCAAAGTGTAGAAGAATACAAAATGTTAACACAAAATACACCATAAAAATATTTAAAACTTATTTAAAATTCCATTTTAAAAATGAATAGGGATCCTAGGTTATGAGATCTCATCTTATTCTGTCAATGGAACCATAAAGCATCATAATGGTAACCTTAAAATTAAAGGAATGCTGGTGGAGAAGGAAAATATTTTACAAACTATTTGTTGATGAGCTGGGTTGTACATCCTATTGTAAGGGTTGTATAGCTTAGAAGATGATTTGTACAATCTATATTAAGGTTGTACAACCCCTAATTTTTAGGCTTTCCAAAAAAAAAAAAAAAGAGAGAAAAAAAGGGAAGAAGAGGAAGGGTTTTGGGGTTCTAGATGCATTCTTGAATGTTCTTTCACCCTTAAAGGCTCATTATGTATTCAATATCATCCAAAATGTTGAGGAATGCATAAAGGATAAAAAGATTATATTTGGCCTTGTTTTACCATGGGAATGCTTAAAATGAGTTAAGGTTTGAAGGTCTTTATGATAAGTAGTGTTTGAGGAGAAAATTTAGTAGAGTAACTTTAGGGTCATCTAAGCCTCCTCCCCTTCTTCAAATAAGGAGGTATTTATAGGTGATAGGAGGGTGCACCAGAGCCAAGGTAGTTCTAGTTGCAACATACTCGTATCTAATCACCGAGGAGAACATGGATCTTTTGGAATTAGGGTTTGAATGTGGAATGTATAGCCAATTTTGGGTTATATATCTAGCATTGAGGGTTGTACAACCTTAGGATATAAAAGAGGGACTAGTTCTGAAAGGTTCTTAAGTTTAAGGTTTAGCCTCAGCTGTACATCCCTAAAATGGACTATACATCCCATGTTGGTAGGCTATACATCTCAATTTGGTGAAATGTTCATCTTTATTTAGTAGGTTATACGTCTTAGTTTGTTGGGATGTACATCTTTATTGTGATATACATTCCAATTTAGTAGGATGTACTTCCCAATGCACAGGGTTGGAAGGCTTGAGCTTGGTTTTGGGCTTGGTCTTTGATATGGTCTTGGGATTAGTCTTCGATCTTTCCCAAGGTGTTCTAAGGCCTTATTGCTTTTCCTTTAGCAATATCCATTTGCATTTTAGGGAATACGTTTAATGATTTTCATCATTATGCTTTTCATCCTAAGGTCTAAAGTCTGATGCTTACAGATGTCTAATGGAAAAAAATGCAAGTAAGATCTTAGAAGAGGTGCACGTAGGGATTTATGGTCCTCACATGATAGGATGGGCTTAGCTAGAAAGATTCTAAGGATGGGTTACTATTAGACAATTATGGAATGAGATTGCATTTGAATTGCCATAAATTGTCACAAATGTGAGGTCCAAGACAGTCTTAACCATTACAAAATTTGACTTCACCTTAGTCATTCATAACTTGGGGTATTGATGTGATTGGAGAGATCAAGCTAACTTCCGTAAGCAGGCATAATTATATTATAATAGTGGTAGATTATTTTTCAAAATGGGTAGAAGCTAAATCTGTTAGCAAATGGGGTAAAGCAAACAACTCGATTGATAGAGAAAAATCTTATTTGTTGGTATAGTATGACTCACCATATGGTAAAAGGCAATCACATTCATTTTCAAACTGAGGTCAAAGCAATTTTGGGGAAGTATAAGGTGGCCCATCATAAATCATTGTCTTATAAATATACCACAAACAAATAAGGCAGTCGAAATAGCCAATAAGAATGTCAAAAATATCCTTACTAAAATGGTGGAGACTTATAAGGATTTGTTAGAAAAATTACCTTTTGCATTATTGGGGTATCAAACCATAACTAGAATGTCCACGAGGATGATGTTGTACTCTTTGGTGTATGGAATGGAAGTAGTTTACCAGTTAAGATGAAGATGTAATCTATACAGGAATTAGTTGAGATGGGAATTGCCAATTACCAATGGGTAAAAGGATGATTTGAACAACTAGCTTTATTAGAAGAGAAAAGGTTGAAGGTTTTCTATTGCATCTAGTTATACCAAGATAGGATGGTGAACACTTTCAATAAAAAAGTCAAGGCAAGCATAATAGGAGTTGGGGATTTAGTGCTAAAGGTAATATGATTTTAGGTTCAAGACGGTCTAGAAAATTCAAGCCAAATTGGCAAAGCCCTTATGTGGTCAAGCAAATCTATTCAAGTGGTGTTGTAAAATTATCAAACATGGACGAGAATAAGTTTTCTGAACCAGTAAACCTGGATAGGCTAAATAAGTACTTTGTGTAAGGAGGTGAGAAAAGTAATATAAGTTAGCTAAGTCAAAAACCCAAAATGGTAGCTTTGACAAAAATCAAGGCTTGAAAGAAAAAAGAAGAAAATGAAGAAGAAACTCTGCTAAGTCAAAAACTTGAAAGCGTGGCTTAGGTAAAAATTAGGACATACAATATATTATAAGTAACACAAAAGTTGAGACAGTATGAATGACCATTGGATAAGCCTAACACAGGGTGACATAATATGGGAAAAAATAAAAATGGTAAGGATGAAGTGTAGGAAGCCAACAAGTCAAAAACATTGAATAAGAAAATCAGATAATCTAATATGCCATTATTAAAAGTAGTGATCATGTATTTATTTAATATGTGATATGTAAATTGTAATGATTCATGGTAAGCATAATATCAAAACAAATACATTTGCACAATGAAAGCAATATTTGTCAAGCATTTCTTTAGACTAAATGAAATGTAAGAAGTTTTCCTCTCGTGCTCATTGCTTGTTAATTGTGGATTTTTTTATCAGAATCCTACGTCACTAATTATTATTCAATGAAGCCTTAAGGTTCATATCATCAGAGGCAGAAGCCTTGACTGAAAAGTTGTGGTAGATATAATGATAGACCTAGGTGGCATATACTTTGTCTAAAAAGCATTGAGTCAAAGGTCCTTGAGTAAAAAGATGGAAGAAAGGTCACGACATCCTATGCAAACCTAAATTGATGATGGACTCTAGCCAGATCATAGAAAATGTTAGTGGTTAGAGCCATAATGATCACACATCCCCTATATATGTCCAATGAATATCAAACTCTATAATATGAGATAACCATATAATCCATTCAACCATGGTGGAGATAGGCCTAGACAAATGACGGTTGGAGTTATATTGCAAGAAATAGTGCTCAGAATCCATAGTAAGAACCTCCAACAATCCTAATTTCTTTTGCAACCAAATCTTAAAAAAAAATAAAAAAAAAGAAAAGAAAATCTCATTAAGTTGAAAAACCAAAAGGGTGGCCTAAGTAAAAATGAGTAACTCACTAGATTGAAAAACCACAAAGGCGATCCAAGCAAAAGTTAGGCAAATGTTAAAAAAAAAGATAAATAATAAAATAAAAAGGCTGTAAGAGATATTTGTACCTAAAGCAATAGCAAGCTCTTGGAGAAAGAATCGTTGATTCTAAGCAATATTCTGTCCAATCCCATAATGGTCTCACCTAGGATTGTTGGGACCAGTGTCTTTTCCAGCCCAATTTCCTTGATGAGATGTATAATTTTCAAATCTATCTCTTCATTGTCCATTCATAGTACAAATTCTCCTATCAAGACAGCTGCCAAAATGATGGCTTGAATAGCCCGAGCATGACCCCTAGAGGAGTGGAGAGTAAGAACTAGGGATGTGGGGATCTTTTCTTCTCTTAAAGTATATTATGAGAACCTGATTATAGCAAAAGTCAAACAACCCCATTATTTTTTAGATATGCAAGTATCACAAGTATGGCAATGCAATGCAATTCAATCAGCTATTGTGATCTAAAAATTGAAAATGACACTAAATTCCTCTAGTAGTAAGCATATCTTGGTTTCTCTAAAGTGAAAGGAGTAGGTAGTGGAATCCCATAAGTCAAAAGATGCACAATGGAAATCTATGTTGATCTAGATAGATGAAAGGTAACGAAGCACTTTAAAGCCCGCACATAGCAGATTTGACCAATTCTGGGGAATCAGTGACCTGAAAAATTCTTTAGCCATGTTGAAAGATACAAAAACGATAGATATGGGCATGAAAATTGAAGAGGGAAGCATTATAGAGAAATGGAAGGTGAATAATGTTTGATAGCTGTAAATAGTCAATTTAACTATATAATCCTTTAAGTGGTATGTACGCACAACCTAGTGGTTTGCAAAGACCATTTTTTACAAATTTTTAGCAACATCTCTTTTGAATTTTAGGCATCAAGTTCACTTCACACTTGTTCCAGGAGACATGCATACACAAACAAGAAAAATGGCACAATCATTCACTCAAATCATAGATAAAACATTAAAGTCAAGAAAATAAGCATCTATTCCTAACAAAAAATGTCATAATTTATCCAAAAATCAAGGCAAAATCACCTTAAAGTATCTCTTCAGTCCTAATCATTCAAGTAACATGCAAAAGAGGGCCATGGAACTCACCCAAACAATTATCTACAGAATTAATGTAGCTAATAGTATGGTAATAAAAAAGAAGAAAATCCTAAAAGCTAAGTGAAAAGGCGACAATGGATGGCTCAATACTCATCCACCCCATCAAAGACCTCGATGTTGTCCTTTGACTCTGAATGGGTTCTTTGCTCCTTTTTCTCTATTTGAGCCTCAAGTGTTGATAGTTGGTTCTTTGTCTCTTGTAACTCCTGAGCCTGACGATGGACCTCCTTCTTCAAACTGTATAAGAGTTAGGATGGATAGGTCACAAACACATAATAGTATAATCATAACCATGCATACATAACTTGCATTTATTTTTACTAATTTGGACCTCTTAGGACTGCTAAGTCACAACCCTCTTAAGCGCAGTTATCAAGTTAAGCATGGCCTTGCCCTAGAGATAAGGAATCTAGAAATTAATACTACATCAGTATCCATGATTAAGAATAAACATAAAACCCAAAGAACACATAAAAATAATACTTACATGAGTAATGCCAATTGCCTCAAAGGTTCTTACCAACCTCATAATCTCCAGGCCACACATGTCTTCACTAAGCTATCAGGGAAGGGAACAAGCTTCCTGACTACGATCAACTTTAGACCACTAAACTCATAAGTATCGACCTATTTAGAACCCCTGATAGTAGGGACAAGCTCAATAGGCTCTAGTCCACTTTAGATCTTTGTGTCATGCCTCATGCACGACAGTAAAGAATTGTCACTGTGTGGGCCTCATGGTATGAAAATGCTCACATTACTACCACCTCTATTGGAATCATCCTTAATGAAGCTCCAACCATTCAGATATAGTACTCGACATTATTAGTAATTAGTTTTTCTTTTGGTATGAACATCAAAGCCTACTAGAGCTCATCCTACTTTAGATATGCCACTAGAATATGTCCAAGGTGGATGTTAAGGCAACAGTCACGCATCTGCCCCTTGCATCACAAGAAGACCCTTTCTTTAAGATACCACTTCTGAATCGAGGGCCTTACTAGCAAGCGTCACGTAAAAAGGTGATCTTCTACCTCGACAACCTTGGGCTTGCATCTATTAGCGGGCCCCCTCTAGTCCAAGTGCAACTATAAGAAGAATAAGAAAAATTAGTTTTATCACTTTAAGTATTTAATGAAAATTTATAAATAACATGAAAATTGACAATTAACTTTATTTTTATTAGCCAAACATACTTGATCCATAGTCAAGGTGTTTAGGTGGTCTGATCTAACCCTAAGAGATGACTCCTTTTGATGGGCAAAACACCACCTCGTGAAGCATTGATAGTAGTAAAGGGTTATTGCCTGACAATAGCCCTAACTCTTTAGCCCAAGATTGTCAACAACATAACATCAATTAGATAAGGATAAGAAAAGTAGACAAATAAATGAATAGGGGGGATAAGATAATTACCTCAACAACCCATCAAACAACACCTATATAAGATAGCTTGCGACAACACCGATCGAGAAATCGATATAAGTGAGTGATTACTACAAAGCCCCAACCAAAGTGATGGACAAGCCTTAAGTCCTCTAGAATCAATAAAAAATAGATTTTGACCATGTCCATAGGGGTGGCAAACAATATCCCTAAGAGGCTGTACAAAATGAAGCAGTAGGCCATTTGATCAATCAACTCTTATAAGTTATCTTCAATAGTGATAATAGTCTCTCTCTTTAAATTAAAGCACTTAAAAGAATGATTCCTTTTGGTCTTAGGGACTGCCTGAAGAGACAATGAGTGCAGTGTCTCTATAAAATTGAATGGTGCATGCTTATGTCTATAGGCAGAAGGATTCCAGAATATCTTATCTCAGTCATGAAGGTAAAGTTCCTACAGTTAAGGTGACCTCTTCGATTTGCAGTAAGTGTAAGGAATGAGTGGTGTCCATCCACCGATCCGTTAGCACCTAAATCATGGTTGAGTTGCTTAATGGAGGCCTATCTAGAGGTAGGAGGTCAGTCTCCTCTAAAGAGTTGTCACATGATAAGGCAAGCTCTTAAGCTAGATCCTAGCTAGAGTAACAGATTTTCCTCCCTTACTAAAGAAGACGTCACCTTATAAAGGAAAGAGAAAAATTAAAATCCCATGGCTACAAAAGAGAAAGGTTAGATCGAGCATGACAAGAAGAATAGAAATCAAAGTAATATTCAGTATGAAAGAATACTAACATATAAATCAAGAAATAAAGTCATTCAAGCCAAGCAATACAAAACTGAAAGATCAAACCATGAATTTCATGCATGAAAAATATACAATTTTGTGTAAAATAATAATAAATTTCTATATTTTTTTATATGTAGGTGTGTATAAAATGTGAAAAACAAAAAGCGGGTGACAACATATACCCAAGACATGGCCACCAAAGTGCACGCAAGTATGACAATGATCAATTTATGAAATTTCATGAAAAATTATGGCAGTTAATTTACCCCATAAAATTTCAAAATTTAGTTCAACAACTATACACACAAAATTAGCAAAGTCGTCAAGTTTCAGTAGAAAATTCCAAAAAATAATAGTACAATGAATCATCAAGTTTTCATCAGTATGTGTCACAATTTTTTTTAATATTTTGTAAATTAATCTAGGTAATTTTGCATAGATATCGAGAAACTAGCACAACATGTAAACTGAGACAACATATTGATAGTTGACTGACAAATAAATTCTAAAATATAAAAAAGTAAGTGTTTTATAATTAAATCTAAAAATTTTTAAGCTAACCTAATGTTCATATGTAGAATATAGTTTTGGGATAGTGCCTAAAATCCAAAATTGCAAGAAGTAGTAGAAGGAAAAATAAAAATTAATTAATAGAAGAAAATAGAAAAGTATGACCTACCTCACCTGAAGCCACCGTGGGTAGATGGTGTTACAAGTCTAATGTGATAGGTTAGTGCTATATAAATAACTCCTTCAACTATAAGTGCATAAGTTGTCAAGTTATAAACTGTATAAGAGTAACTAAATCGTTCCTATGAGGATCGCACAATAAGTACTAAATGTCTTGTTCCTTATGTTATCAAGAAATCCTATTTGAAAGAAGATTTAAACAAAGAATAATTACTAAGTAAACTATAAACAAAGTAATCACAAAGAAAATAATCAATAGAAAAAGGTTGTTAGAGGTTCAAATTTACTTATTAACAACTCATGGTTTCTAATATTTTATTCAATTGATTCGTTCATTTAACATTACTATCAAATCATTTAATTGAATAATTAATCTCTCTCGGGTATTAATTAACATAAAAGAAGATGTTAAACTAATGGTCTTTCAACACAATAGTTAAACATCATATTTATGTCAAACAATCCAAGATCCTCATGATAACATTAAACAATTAATGTCTTTCAACACATAATAGATTAAGGGAATCACTGAAGGTCTGTTTTATGAAAAAAATATCTTGATAGTCTATTCATAAAACTCAATATGGTTAAAGGCCCTTTAATTAATAACATAAAGTTTACAATGATTGATAACACAATATTGAATAAAACTAAAAGAACTTAAATTAAAAAATCATAAGACTCAAACAAGATCCATCTATAACCCTAGCATAAAGAAAATTAGCTCATAATGGAAGAAAGAGAACAAGAAAAAAAAATCAAACTAAGGATATTTAAAGCCATAAATTTAAATACTTAAAGCTCTTAACTAATTGCCTTCTAGCGCCTCTTTGCTCCTAAACCTTTACTTGATTGATTTCTTCACTTTTTGGATGGCTATTTTATTATTATCAATGCCTAATTGATAGGGTTTTGCCTCCTTTTATAGTGCTCATAAGATATTTACTAAGTAGGAAGCAAAGGAATTAGAAAAGGAAGAAATTGTAGCAAATTTAGAAATCCCATTTTAAACTTTGCATAGCTATGTTTTTTGCAATTCCTTAAGCTTGGCCATGTCATAGTCTCAATTTTCTACCTTGTAGGAGCATGGCCTTATCTGGAGACAACATAGTTATGTTTAGCTACAACCCATTTTGACCTTAAAGATGGTTTATTAGCTTAAATGCAAAACATCAAACTTGTAAGCCTATGTGTTAGCTTTCCAATGCCTTTTCAATCACCTCATTTGAAGTTCTGTAGAGAGAGATATGGCTAAAATACTGAGTAATTGTCAAAATTAAAACTTAGGTTGCTATTTCTTGCTCTTTAACCACTTTTTCTTCTTTTTAACCGTACAAAACACAAATATCTTTCATAATGTTCTTTTATAGGTCAAATTCAATCAAAGACTCTAATTATTTAAGATAATTAAGCTATTAAATATGAGACATTATGCACAAAACAAAGTCATAAATAATTGCATACCTTTACTCAACTCTTAACCCTTTAACGCGATATTAAGTAACACATGTGTAAGGGGAAAAACTGACGTGAAACCCTACAAAGCCTTCAGCTACCCCAGGGTATTAGAGATAGCAGGCTCACCCCTAGAGAAATCAACTGTGGCATAGAACATGGCATTATTGAACTCGACCATCATAACTCCAAAAGTAAGGAAACTAAGGGCTAAATCTAGAGAATTTGAAAGAGAAAGAAAGTAGAGAGAATGAGGGAAAGTGCACAAATAAAGCTAGGGTCAATTATTGGCCCTTATATAAGGGAGGCTCTCTGTACAAATAACCCTTATTTATACAGACAACTAATGCCCTCCCGTGTCTCAAAATTACACTACCACACTATGATATTCTTTAACTTAGTTATACAAACAAGAGACTTGCCTATGTAGACCATTAGAGTTCTCTAGAGGAACAAAAAAGAAAAGAGAAAAGAAATAGAAAGGCTTATAGTAAAATAAGCAAACTACCCCTCAACTTCCCATAGCCTTGAAAAAACTAATTCCAACCCCTAACCATCACCAAATAATAGAATTACCTTGTGATGGCAAGATTTACTGCCCATGAACATCTGAAGGACTTTTAATGTAAATTTTCACTAAGATAACTATTTTAACAAAATGACTTATCCTTAGTCATTGTCTAAATCATTTCAACCTTAAAATGACTATCCAAACATAATTTTATCTCCAGTAAATACCAAAAAGCTATTATGACATAAAATCATTTCAATGAATGCTAGGAGAATTCTCGAACTAGTTTCCCTTGCCATAATGGCTAAGAGACTATGAAAAGATTTAAGAACATTAGTATATATAAGAAGGCTATCAAGATGCCTAATACTTGTTAGAAAACTATTGTAGGCGTGCAACTAGCACTGGTACTTACTAGAGAGCTATTAGAACAAATTTAGTACCTACTAGAAAGTTGCTAAGATCACCAGTAACTATTAGAGAGATGTTATGGACATACAATAAACTTAGTACTTGTTAAAGAGTTGCTAAGACACTCTAAAGATTTTTAGTACTTATTTGAGGAGCTATTAAAGAATTGTATCTTTTTATATCATTTCTGATGTTTTCATTTCAATATTACTTTGTTGAGTCTTGTTCAAATGGCTCTTTCTCAAATGTCATTTTTCAAGCACCACAAAGTAGGAGGCAAATTGTAAGTATTAGATTTAGGGCCATAGGATATAAGCCCAATGATGAAAAACTCTTGAATTTGCCTCTTAAGAATGCAAGTGGAAGTTGCAAAGGAAGTTAAGCAAAGCTTAAGGAAGCCTTAGGTTGAACCTAAACCAAGCCTAAAGCCTAATTAAGTGCAATTCAATGACAATGCTACCACTTCTTAGATGGTTGCATAACCATCTTACTTGGTTGTACAACTAAGATAGAATCCAAGTAGGAGGAAGGTTCTATAACTTGGATCATTATCAACCCCATGGTTGTACAATTAACATAAAAGGTTGTACATCCAACTCTTTAGTTATACATTTAAGCTTAGGAGCTTAATTTTAGAATATTCTTGGCTCTTGTTTGTTATGGGTTGAGAATAAGGTGTAATTAGAGCCATCTTAGCTCAGGTACACCTATCCATCATCTATAAATACCCCTTATTTTGAAGAGGGGACAGAGGTTTGGAAAACCCTAACTAAACTCTACTAAAATTACACCATAAATAATGTTAGACATAAAAAACTAAACTCTGCACCCATCCACAAAAAGATTTAAGGTCAAACTTTAAGCATTGTAACGCCTATTTGTGCACATCCCTTCCATTTTGAAGGATAAACTCAAATCGTAGCGCCTCTGAGGACAAAACAACAGAAAAGGAGCTTCTCAATCTCTTAATGCCTCTTCTTCTTCCTCTTTCTTATTCTTTTTCTTCTTTGAAAAACTAGTCTTAGTGGGCTGTACAAGCTTATTTATGGTTTATGTGAACCACCAGTTGGTTTATATAATCCTTTTTGCTTAAGAACAGATTGTGTATTTCATCTTTTTATGCATTCATTCCTTTTTGCCATAAGCCTAGGACCCCTATTTTTCAATTAAGAGAGCAATAATGAAGTTAAGGGTTATATTTATGATTCTTATGTTATAATCTTATCTCCTACATGCTTTGTGCTTTCTCTTATGTTGTGCATCTTATTGTAATGTTGCTTTGGCAATAATTGAGAGATGGATTTGTCATCCATATAACCTTAAGAGCCTAGTAATTTTTATTATCATTCAGAATATTTGTTATGCTCTAATCACAATCACCATGCAAGAGTGACTAGCTATTAGTTAGTTCACCCTATTCATGTTTTTTAGATGGTCATTTACACTAAAGTTGGGGAGAATGATCAATTCTTTATGACCTTTATTGTGTTACATTTCATGCTTAGTAAATAAAATACAATATATTTATCATTTGGCCTTTAAGCTTCTATCTTAAACATATTGATATCCTAGCCCCTCATATGACTAGTGCTATGTTTATGGATGCACAAGTTCCTTAAGAGCAATATAGGGGAGGTTCACTGATCCTATGATCCTATATGTTGATTTGATATCTTGCATAAGGTTTCCAACATCCTCTAAAATACACTTACATATCACGTTTATGTTTTGTCTCCTTCTTCATATTCATGTATTTATGTTTGACATGCTATGGATATCATTTTATGTTCATATGATGTTAGGACTGTGAATGACATAAGTTTGGACTTAGAAACATAATGCCCTTGACTTAAAGAATATGTGGTAAGACCAATGTTTGGGTACATTTGAGTTTCCTTTTAGTTATTTTCTTGCTTTGCTTATTTATAAGTGTGCTAACTTGTTTCCTCTTTATATAGGTGACTATACATTTGTACTATGATCTTGATTATGCATGTTTAATTTTGTCCAACAAGAATAACCACCCTTACTTAAAGATGGGTATATCCCCCCTCCTCATGATGAATGTGTGTAATGCTTTGATGATGATGTGCTTGGTTGAAACACAATAGAAATATGTTTAGGAGAGATAATTGGACTAACTAATGATAAGGATAAAATGATGACATTGAACAAAAAATGATTGAAGGTTGGATCTCTAGTCTGGGACTACCCAACCTCTTCCCTAAGCAGTACCCAATTATTGAACCTTATGTTTGATGGGATAAAGATGGATTGAGCCTTCTAAATAACTTAGAGGGCTCAAAATTTGTTCTTACCCCAATTCTTGTTCCAACTAAAGTCAAGTGGTGACTCCATATTTATGTTAAGGATGATACTAATGTATTATCCATTTATGGTCTCTCATTGACCATAATTTTGGAAAAAGGGCTTCTATTTTGTGAGAAGCCTTAAGGATCCCCATTGATCAAATTCACATGTCATGATTAGGGGTTATTACCAATGTATGACCCTCATCCTCTCAATCCTCCTAGCAATTGATAAAAGATAGTAGTCAAAAGTAAGATTCCACTAGTTTAAGAACATCCCTAAACATCATTGTGGCCCTCATAAACCTTAAATCCCCTTAAAGAATCCTAAATCTCTAAAACACAACTTTACTTTGACAATAAAATCTTTTTTAAATCAAAGTCGATTGATTGAAGCAATGTCTTTGTGAAATAACAATTCTATTTGTTAGACTAGGTTAATTAAACATAAGTCTTGAACCTCTTTTGATCTTGACAATAGAGATTGATAAGTTCTAATACTTCTATTAAGTGTCGTTTTGCATATTATAAGTTAGTTTTTTCATTAAAAGTTGGATGAAATTCAAAATCTCCAACCTTGAGAAGTTCATCCAAATTTGTGGTCTGTCTATCCTAAATCGTGATCACGAATCAGTCATAAGGATAGATGAAGCTAGGCTAAAGGAATACGCTGCCAAATTCATAGCCGCAACATAGCTGAAGGAAATGAGCTTGAGTTACAAAGGAATTCACAATGGTTATCGCGTCTGAATTCACGATCGTGAATTTCATAGTGACAAAGGAGGAACCAAAGTGACAAACACAATGAACCAAGTGTCCTAAGTATCCGTTGAAGATCAAAAATTGCAAGGGCGAATATTTAATAAGGACCACGACTCAAGGAGTTGTAGTTTCCTCACCAAATAGAGGAATTCACGGTCTTAGTTGGACCCAAGACATAATTATCTAGTGACTGCGACTTTTGATAGTTGTTAGAACACAACGACTATATTTTCCTTGGCAACCAATGAACAACTGACAGATGGACTGGCTATTAGACACAAATGGGGTTTTCCACTAAAATTTTCAGCTTCACAATGGAAATTGAAAATTCGCGACCATAAAATGGTAGTAGCGACTGCGACTTCTGCTTGACAAGCATTTAATACTAATCTGCCTAGCACATCTTAAAGATTTGTTAATAGTTGTAGACCAATGTCTCTTTGGTGCATATGAGCTATAAATACTCCATTAAAAATATGTAAATGTAAAAGGATTCATTAATTTGTAACCAATCTCTTGCTAACTTGCTACTCAATTTTTCATTCTTATTTTATGCGTTGTTGATTGTTAGGTGTGAGCAATAAACACCATTACAGAAAGGTTGAGAGTGAGCCTAGAGTCAAAACTCTTGTGAGAGGTTTTAATGTGAGGTTACAAAACACTTGTGAGAGGTTTTGTGTGAGCCTAAAAAACACAAGGTGTAAGGTTTATGTGTGAGCCATAAACACAAGTTATAAAAGTTTGGTGTGAGCTTGAAAACACTAGTTGAGTAAGTAAAACACCTAATTGTAGAGAATTGGGAAGTGGATGTAGGGATTATAAATACTTTGGTCAAATTTTCTCTTATTTTTCCTAACTTCTTAAACACATTTTTATCTTCCATTTTAATTTTTAATCAACAATCAATTCAACCCCCCTCCCCCCTACCCTTCTTGATGCCTTAGGCTAACAAGTGGTATTAGAGCCAAGTCTTACTAAAAACCTTAATTAAGTGAGTAAAGATCAATGGCACAAGAAGAAATCCACACACACCTCAAGCCTTATTTTGATAGAGCAGACTATACTTATTGGAAGTATTGGATAAAGATATATCTAGACACTGATGTAGTGGATCTATGGGATGTTGTTGCTAAAGAATGGAAGCCACCCACTAAAGTGGTAGATGGGAGTGAAGAGCTAAGCCCTAGAGATGAATGGGTTGAAACACATAGAAGATCTAATGGAAAAAATAAAAGAGCCATGACAATCCTTCTAAGTTATCTTTCAAGAGAAGAAATTAGAAGGGTACAACATTGTCAAACTGCTCATGGCATTTGGAAAGCATTAGAGAACTATCATGAGGTCACCGCCTAGGTGAAATCCAACCGATTTGAGATGTACATGAGAGAATGGGAGTTATTCATGTTGAAGGACGATGAGAGCATAACAGATGTGACAAATCAGCTCCTAGCTATTGTCACCAACATGAAGAAGATTGATAGGGTTCTCACAAATCATAAGGCAAACTCCAAAACTATAAAGTCTTTACCTCTTGAGAAATTTGATGTTAAAGTATGCAGTATCCAAGAGTCTAACCCAAAAATAGGGAAGGTACCAATGGATGTTTTGATAGGCAAACTCTTGACTCATGAGTTGGCCTTAAAGAAAGATGAGGAAATAAAGAAAATGATGGGTGAAAGAGAAAATTTTGAAAAGCAAGAAAGGAAGACATTGGCACTCAAATCATCTTTAAAGGAAAAGGAAGTAGAAATAGCCTCAAGTGAAGAGGAGAGTGACAACGAAGAGGAGGAACTTGCAATGCTCTCTCGAAGGACCAAAGAGCTTATTAGAAGAAGAAAAAAAAGAGAAGGAACTTCAAGAAAGTAACTCCTCATCTTAAAGAGAGATCAACTGATGTCAATTGCTATAAGTGTGGCAAGTAAGGCCACATTAAGTATGATTACCCCAACCTAAAAAAGAAGAAGAAAGGGGACAAAGAGAAGAGGAAGAGCTTTAAAGCCACTTAGGATGATAGCTCAAGTGAAGATGATGAAGAAGAGGAGATTGTTAACATATGCTTCATGGCTCAATAGGACTCTCTAATGAGGTAAACACTTCATCTCATTCTAATTCTTAATATGATGATTTAAATGATGTAGATGATGAGGTTCTAGAAGTTCTCATAATGAAATATGACAAATGTAAGTAAAAAATGAAGACTTACAAGAGGAAGTGCACAAAATTAGAGGATGATTACAAATCCCTTAATAGCCTTATAAGTGAATTGAGGGTTTCAAATGAAGAACTCAAAAAATCTATGGAAAATCTTTCCAAATAATCTTCATCACTAGCTTCATTAAGAAAAGAGAATGACTATTTAAAAGGAGAATTCATTGAGCTTAGAAGCTCTATCTCTAAATTTCATAAGGGTAATGAAGCTTTGGATACACTTATAGTATCATAAAGGCCTCCCTTGATTAGGCATGGTCTAGGTTTCAATAAAGCCTCAATCTCAACACCTACACTCATAACATTCATTAGAGCCTCAACACCTCATACTTCAAGTATTGAGGTTGTTAGAAAGAAGAGTGTCTAAAGCGTTAAACTCCTAATGCCTAAGGGCAAAGGGAAAGTGCAACAAGGCTCAAAGCCTATTTATAAAAAGGCCAATCATGCTTAGATGTACATAAAAAGCATATTAATCCCAACACACAAAAAAAATTCACATCTATACCCATACATGCATGCTCATGCTCACACACACATCACATAGGTATGAGAAAATCTCCTATTCATACCAACACATTACATAGGAGGAAGACATATAAGTCTAAACTCAAATGTCATTATTGCATGAGGTATAGACACATTAATATTTATTATTACATTAGGAAGGCTAAACTCAAATTGGAGGACCCTTCAATACCTAATCCTCGAGGACCCAAGTATGCTTGGGTACTAAAGAAAATATGATTTATTTGTGTTGTGTAGGGGTGTTTGGCAGCCACTAAAGAAGAAAATGATTGGTATGTGGATAACAGATGCTCAAAACACATGATGGGCAATAGGAAGCCATTCATGACCTTAAAAGAAAAAGAAAGTGGCAATGTCACTTTTGATAACAATGCCAAGGGTAAGGTAATTGACATTGGAACCATTGGTAAGAATGGTTGCTCTTTAATTAATGTTATTTTTGCTAGTTGATGGCTTGTAACATAATTTGCTAAGTGAAAGTCAATTATGTGACAAAGTTAATAAAGTCACCTTTGACCCTAGAGAATGCCGAGTTACCACATTAGTTGATAAAAAGGTCATTTTCAAAGGTGAAGCTTAGACAATTTGGCTAACCAACCTTTCAAGTGTCTTATGTCTCTTAGTAATGACGCTTGGTTATGGCATAGAAGACTTAGGCATGCTAGCATGGAGCTCTTACAAAGCTTATCAAAAGGAAAGCTAGTGGAAGGTCTTCCCAAGCTAAGATTCTCAAAAGACAAGACATGTGGTCCTTTCCAAATGGGGAAGCAACATCAATCTTCCTTTAAAGCTAAAAATGTTGTAAGTTCATTTAGACCCCTTTAATTAATTCATATGGACTTGATAGGACCTACTAAGAGTGCTAGTTTAAGTGTAAAATACTATGCACTAGTCCTAGTTGATGATTATTCCAGGTTTACTTGGGTGTCCTTTCTAGTTCATAAGTATGATACCTTTGATGTTTTCAAAAGCTTTGCAAAAAAAAATTTAAAATGAAAAGGGTTACTTCATTTCTTCTATAAGAAGTGACCATGGAAAGGAATTTCAAAATGAGGCTTTTGAATCTTATCATTTAGAGAATGAGATTTTCCATAATTTTTCAAGCCCTAGAACACCACAACAAAATGGTGTTGCAGAGAGGAAAAATAGAAAACTAGTAGAGATGGATAGAACTACGCTCAATGAGTATTCTTTACCAAATTACTTTTGGGTGGAAGCCATCAATACTTTGTGTTATATAGAAAATAGAGTTTTTAAAAGGCTCATTCTCAATAAAACATCTTATGAGCTATGGAATGGTATAAAACCCAATATATCATACCTAAGAGTATTTGGATGCAAGTGCTATATATTGAACACTAAGGATAATCTTGAGAAATTTGACTCAAAAACTAATGAGGGTATATTCTTAGGTTATTCCACCTCTAGCAAGGCCTATAGAGTCTTTAATAAAAGTTCAATGGTTATTGAAGAGTCTATGCATGTTGTATTTGATGAATCTAGTAAACTTGATCTTGGGAAAGGTTATTTTATTGATAATTTGTAGGTGATTTTGAAAAATTAGATTTGGAGCACATTACAAGAAAGGAAGCCAAGGAGAAAGATAAAGGGGAACCATCAAGAGTGGATAAGGAACCACAACATCAATAAAAAGCATTGCCAAGTCAATATCTACCCAAGGATTGGAGATTCTTCAAGCATCACCCCAAATACTTAATTATTGGTCATACTTCAAAGGGTGTAAGTACTAGATCTCAACTTAATCTTTTAGATAATAACCTTGCCTTTGTTTCTCAATTTAAGCCAAAATCAATTGATGAGGCTCTTGATGATGAGAGTTAGATGATTGCTATGCAAGAGAAACTCAACCAATTTAAGAGAAATAATGTATGGGAACTTGTTCTTAAGCCTCAAGAACACCCAATTGTAGGTTGCAAATGGGTGTTTAGGAACAAGTTAGATGAGCAAGGATTCATCATTAGGAATAAGGCTAGATTGGTTGCAAAAGGTTACAATCAAGAGGAAGGCATAAACTATAATGAAACCTATACCCTTATTGCATGTTTAGAGACCATTAGGATTCTTTTGGCTTATGCATGTCATATAAACTTTAAACTTTTCCAAATGCATGTCAAAAGTGTTTTTCTAAATGGAGTTATTGAGGAGGAAGTCTATGTTGAACAACCTCCTGGTTTTGAATCACAAAGTTTCCAAAATTATGTTTTTAAATTGAATAGAGTCCTATATGGGTTGAAACAAGCTCAAAGAGCTTGGTATGAAAGGCTTAGTTCAACTCTTTTGAAAAATTATTTTGAAAAGGGAAATGTGGACATAACTTTATTTGTACAAAGGCACAAACATGATATACTAATAGTAAAAATTTATGTTAATGATATCATTTTTGGTGCTACTAATAAATCTTTTTGTGAGGATTTTGCTAAGTGTATGACTAGGGAATTCGAGATGAGCATGATAGGAGAGCTCAAGTTTTTCCTTAGTCTACAAAATCCAGCAAACCAAAGAAGGGATCTTCATCAACCAACCCAAATACACAAAGGATATACTCAAGAAATTTGGCATGGACGGATGCAAAGTGGCAAACACACCCATGAATGGTATCATCAAATTAGACAAAGATGAATCAGGTAAGATAGTTGATGAAAAAAGATATCGAGGTATGATCGATTCTCTGCTTTATCATGCTGCTTCAAGACCTGGCATTATGTTTAGTGTATGTATGTGTGCTAGATTTCAATCTTATCCTAAAGAATCACATTTAAATGCTATTAAAAGGATTTTTAAATATTTGCATGGCACATTACACTTAGGATTATGGTATCCTAAAGATTCATCTTTTTGTCTCATAGGTTACTTGGATAGGGATTATATTGGAAGTCTATTAGATAGGAAGATCACTTTTGGAACTTGCCAATTTATAGGAGAATGCTTAGTGTCTTGGTTTAGCAAGAAGCAAGTTTTAATTGCCTTCTCCACAGCTGAAGCTGAGTATGTAGCTGCGGGTTGTTGTTGCACCCAAGTGCTTTGGATGAAACAATAATTAAAGGATTACGACAAAGTTATTAATCACATTTCCATCAAATGTGAGAACCCTGGTGCGATTAATCTCTCTAAGATTCCCATCCAACATTCTAGGAGCAAACATATAGATATTAGGCATCATTTTCTTATAGATCATGTCCAAAATAATGATGTTGTGTTAGAATTTATGGACACAACTCATCAACTTGCGAATATTTTCACTAAACCTCTGAATGAAGAAAGCTTGAACTTCATGAAAAGAAATTGGGAACGCTTGATGGAAGCTCCCTAAAGTGAAAATATTGATCTCTGTTTGATTACTATATGTTTGGTTATATATGATATTTATCTTTAGATATCTTAATTTTAAATGCAATTGTGCTCTTTTATATCAATTTGCATAAATTAAACGTTAATATATTATGTGTATCACAACTTGAAATGTTAAATTTTGCTTTTTTTTTTTATTATCCTTCTTGCCTTGTAATTCGCGGTCGCTATCCTTGATTCATAGTGGCGAATCATAGATTCATCTTACCCGGCTGACAACCATCAATTCACGGTCGCGACTTTTGCTCTCCACCACAAATTTTGTTAAAAATTCAAATTTATAACTATTGTACGCACTAGTTCCTGAGGATTTTTTGTCCCTTACTCATATTTTTTGAAAATAATGATCGTGACTTTGAAATTAGAAATCGTGATTTATAGTAACGGCCACACAATAATTTGATTTAATTGTCAACCATTTCCAACCCTGCATTATTCACATTCTAATTGTTTCTAGCCATTTATACACCTTTTTGATGGCTATATAAACCCTCTAAATAATGATTTTTATCACTACATCCTACACCAAATCATCTATCTTCTCTTATAGTCTCAAACTTCTCTAAATCTTTATACTCTTCCCAAGGGATCCTAAGAAAGCTTTAAGAGTAGAGAAGGGCAAGGCAGTAGCCCAATCCTCTGCACTGTTGGTCCAACATCAAATGAGAGGGATTACAAAAGAGGAAAAGGATCGCTCTAAAGCTAATGCCTCTAAAATCATCCTTTCAAACAAAATCCCCTCCACTTTTCTTCTAGAGTCTCTTGGGATCAATGATGAGATTCACGCATTTATCTCTAACTTGGGATGGAACAAATTCATTTTTTGGGATGAACCCAAATATGAGGAGATCGTGAGATAATTCATGTGTATGGTAACTCTTAGTCGCAAAGCTGAATCCTGCACTACATAATATAGGTTAGTATTTTGAGCTTTTAGGGATCCTTATTTTATCACTTTTGAACAATTATCCAACCTTTTCCATCTTTAAGTTGAAGATAACATTACATTCATTATCTCCGCACTTGATGTTATTTACTCTGAATTTTGGTCTGAAGTTTCAATCGAGACCAAGCATGATCCCAAAACTTCTTTAGCCAAATACATAAAAACCATTCCTTTTTGGCTACTTCATCGTATATCACTTTTGCCATTAACGCTAGAGGTAATGGTAATGAAAAAGTATCTCAAAAGGACCTTGCTTTCCTTTTTTGTCTTATGAAAAATAAACCTATCCAATCCGGTCGCTATCTTGTGAATCAATTG
This sequence comes from Omphalea diandra, assembly GCA_949677035.1. NCBI lineage: Eukaryota > Viridiplantae > Streptophyta > Magnoliopsida > Malpighiales > Euphorbiaceae > Omphalea > Omphalea diandra. Next base: position 22,478 of record CATIWR010110446.1, read on the forward strand.
GTCCACATGAGCAATAAACTTAAGAGTCAATTTCTCCTTCCTTCCTATGTAACTGCCATCTACAGATTTGTTAGTACTCTTAATGAGGAAAATGAAAAATTCCTCACTAAGACACTCCTTCCTTCCCAAAATTTTATGGACATCACCTTCTTTATTAATGCTAAAGCCATTCACCTAGACTCCTATGCCTATACTTTGGGTGCTTTTGAGGCCAAAAAGTTAGAAACAACCCAAGCCTCTAAAAGAAAAAGGCTTGTCATTGTAAAAGGAGTAATACCAGTCCCACCTCCTCAACCAAAATCTAAGGCAAAAATTTCTCTTGCCATTATCATCTAAAGCTAGATAAGGTGATGAGGATGTTGAAGAGAAGATTTCTTCTTGTTTCCCACCTCCACAGTGACATGGTGGAATTGCAAGAGAAGATGGGTGTTCCTCCCTGCCATCTTCCTGATTTAACATATTATAAGGACATATCCAAGGAGGAAGACAACCAAGAGGTTAAGGATGGAGATAAAGCTAAAGGAGGAGGCGATAATGAAGAGCAAGATGATTCTAGAGATGATGATAGTTCTCCGATGTTCTAGACTAGGATTTCCTTTCTTTTTTTTTATTATTTTATCTTTAATGTAAAGTTATTAATCCCACATCTTATGCATAAATAAAAATGTATGATTTGCAATCCTATGTCTCATCTATTATGTGATTGAATTTATTTTTATGATAGCTCTTATGATGATTGCAATTGTTATCTTTATTGTAAATTTTATGATTCTATGAGTTAATATTTACTCCTTATGTTCACTTTATCTCATCTTCATGCATTTTATTTACTCTTCTCCATTTACCCTTTTTTTGTTCATGTCAAAGGGGGAGAGAATTGTATAGAGAAAATAGTTCAGAAGAAAAGCATAAGTTGAGGGAGAGCATTGTTTGTCACTCATACTTAAAATTTTACTTTGATCATTAACTATAAATTTTTTAACGTATTCATTGAATCATTCACCATCCCAATTTCATAACTCATGTATTTATTTTCCCTTAAGATCAATCTAAGTTGTCAAAATCAAAAAGGGGGAGATTGTTGGACTAGGTTGGCTAAATCTTAGTCTTGAACCTCTTTTGATCTTAATAATAGAGATTGATCAGTTCTAATACTTCTATCAAGTGTTGTTTTGTAGATTATAAATTAGTTTTTTCATTGAAAGTTGGATGAATTCAAAATCTCCAACCTTGAGAAGTTCATCCAAATTTGCAGTGTGTCTATCATAAATCACGACCACAAATCAGTCACAAGGATGGATAAAGCTAGGCAGAGGAATTCGCGGGCAAATTCACAGTCGGGACATAGCCTAAGGAAGTGAGCTTAAGTCACAAAGAAATTCGCGATGGGTATCGTATTTAGATTGACAACCATGAATTTTATAGTGACAAAGGAGGGAACTAAAGCCACAACCACAACGTGCCATGTTTTCTAGGTATCTGTTGAAGATAAAAAAATCATGAGGGCGAATATTTGGTAGTGACCGCGACTTAAGGAGTTATAGTTTCCTCACTAAACAGAGGAATTCATAGTCTCAGTCATGCCCAAGACATAGTTTTCTCACGACCACAACTTTTTATAGTTGTTAGAACACAATAGTTATATTTTCCTGTACAACCAATGGACAACTGACACGTGGACTAGCTGTTAGGCACAAACGAGGTTTTCTGCTGAAATTTTTGGCTCCACAATGGAAATTGGAAATTCACGACCACAACTTCTACTTGACAAACATTTAATGTTAAATCTGCTTAGCACATCTTAGAGATTTGTTGATAGTTTTAGACCAATGTCTCTTTGGTGGATATGAGCTATAAATACTCCACCAAACAGATGTAAATCCAAGAGGATTTATTAATTTGTAACTAATCTCTTGCTAACTTGCTATTCAATTTTTCATTCTCATTTATGTGTTGTTGATTGTTAGGTGTGAGCAATAAACACCATTGTAGAAAGGTTGAGAGTGAGCCTATAATCAAAACTCTTATGAGAGGTTTTAGTGTGAGCCTACAAAAATACTTATAAGAGGTTTTGTGTGAGCCTAGAAAACACAAGGTGTAAGGTTTTTTTGTGAGCCATAAACACAAGTTGTAAAAGTTTGGTGTGAGCTTGGAAACACCAGTTGAGTTGAGTAAAACACCTAATTATAAAGAATTGGGGAGCGGACGTAGGGTTTGTTAACACTCGAACAACTATAAACACTTGTGTCAATTTTTTTCTTCCCCTTCCTAACTTCTTAAACACATTTATCTTCCATTTTAATTTTTTAATTAACCACCAATTCAACCCCCCCTTCTTGGTGCCCTACGCCAACAACTATTCATTCACCCAACTGCATTTAATTGTTGGAGTTATTTGTGGTAACTCATATTTGAAATTGTGTGAATTTATAATGGTAGGGAGAAAAATATAGGTATTTTTGAATGGCATGATGGTATTTTATAAAAAAAAATCTACTATTTTTTCTTAGTTTATTTCTTAGTGATCCTGAAGCCTTTTTTAAGACATGGTTGGGAATTGTTGCTCTTTCTCCTTTATGGGACGAGGATAGGATTACACTCCAGCTTCATAAGTCCCCACATAGACCCATAAAATAGATTCTTGTGGGGCCTGAAAAAATTACATATATATATATATATATAAATTTTTATTTTATAATTTAATAAATTATATTTTTTAAAAACAATTTTAAAATAACAAAAAAATAAAAAAATATTTGCTGTGTGGGGAATTCTCGTGAGAACAGGAGTCCTTGCAGAGGTAAAGACATGAGAAGAATTCTTCCCATCAAGAGTGTGAAACATGGGATGAGGGATAACTCCTCCACTCACTTGTCATTTCTAAGTCAATGCCCTATTCAACCAATATTTTGGACTTTCATGACAAAATAATACAAAATCAAGGGTAATTTTAACAAAATAGTACATGATTGAGGGTAATTTTGATGAAAAAGTTCATTTCGTCTTCATTTGTCACTCTGTTACTAAAACACAAGGCATGTTGTCTAATCATTGATAGGGGAAGTTGTACTAGTGCTGCTAGTGATGTGTGATGGGTGTGCTAAGTATAACTACCCTTAAACTGCATGTGCTTAGGTCATAAGTAATAAAATGTATTAGGAGTACGAATATCTTTCCCATGGGGATTGAGTTTAAGAATTTCATTTCTTATATTATCTAGAAAACCAAAGTAAATGAATGCTTATAACTGACAATAAGAAATTAAAACTAAATTGAATAATGACAAAAAAAAAGTGGTTTGGGAGACAATTAATGGAAAAATATGGTGTTTAATTTCACTTAGCAACTTTTAATGGACTTCTAAACTTTATTTAATTGGTTCATTCATCAAGTGCTACTATGAAGTCACTAAAGTGATCAATTAATCGACATACAAAAGCATGTTAAACTAACAGTCTCTCAACATAAGAGCTAAACATCATTCAATGTCTTATCATGCAAGACTTTAGTGATACCAATACTCTACTAAGTCTCTCAACACATTATAAAGTAAAGGAATTATTATAGATCCATTCCATTAAAAGCATCTCTCAATGGTTAATGCATAGAATTAAGTATGATCAGTGGCCAATCAATTAATAACATGAAGTGCATAATAATTGCTAACACATGGATGAATGAAAACCAAAAGGACCTAGATTAGGAAATCCATAAATTTTTATACAAGATTGATCTCTAACCTGATCCTTGAGGTTTTAGTTCATAATAAAGAAAAGAGAAAATTACCAAACTAATAATAATAGAACTTATGGACTCCGTCTTGAATCTCCTTGATTAGTTACACCTTCTTCCTTAAAGTTTCCTTGCCTTGCTCCTTGAATTGATCTTTGATCTTGAGTTGCTTTTTTCCAGGTTATGGTTGATTTTTCATGCCCTAATTTATGGGTATTACCTCATTAAATAAGGCTCTAAAGGTGTCTCCAAAGTAAGAACCTTGAAGGGAAGGAAAATGAAAAGATCTTGGAAAGATTTCAAAACACGATTTAGAGTTTAAAGGGGCACATGACCGTGTATTATTATGGTTGCCTTTTACTTTGCTAAGGCTAGGGTGCATGACTCTGCCTTGTGGCCACAAGTTTTGGGTTCGCACTATTTTCTTATTGCTTGAATGAGTCACGTACATGTATGAGTCACGAGCATGTAGTTATGAAGCACGACCATGCACTTCTTCTGTTTTCCTTTGAAGGTGCTTTTCTTCACTCCAAACCTATAAAACACGAAATAACATGTATTGGGTCCATTTGTATGTAAAATTTTGTAACAAATGCATGGATTCAAAGATGAATTAAGCTATAAAACATGTGAATTATGATACTAAACAAATTCTCCCAAACTTGAACCATTGTTTGTCTTTAAGCAATAATCTTTCTTAACAATGAAAAATTCAACAATTTCAATGATTAAGAGTGTGTATCAAGGTCTCAAAGAGATTATTTATCTTAGCTATAACCATGATTGTTATTAATTAAGCAAATTTACTTATACTAATAAGTCCTTAACTAACATGCCTAGCTTAAAATCAACCAAAACACAATAAAGTAGGTGTGTGCGCCTTAGCATTATATTTTATGCAATATTTTGATTTCTTTCACACATAAGTTAGACAAGATTCCATTTTGATTCCTAGTAATTACACATGACCATAAGCAAGACTTATCCACCTTTCTCCATTAATGTAGATCTTAAGAACTTTAAAGATCATGAGGTATTTAATAGCTTGTAATGTAAGGTTAAGGCTAAGGCTAAAAAGAAGGGTTAAGTCTAAATTAATATAATTTTTTCCTAAGATAATGGTTACACTAATGATGTGAAGCATGATGAGACACTTTATGTGTATCGCCCATACCCAATCCATGTAAGGCATCCATAATATCCCTTTGTTTTCCCCTTTGATAGTTTGCTTCTTTCTATAATTTCTCTTTTTCTTTTATTCACTATTTCTTGTTCTTTTCTTCTCATCAACTTTCATTTTATCATCTTTTTTTGATGAATTTGAATTTGAATGATAAGAAGGAATGATATACATGCGAGAAAAACATCAAAGATATCAAATTGCCACCCCAAAACTTAAATTGATTCTTATGATGCAAAAATAAGTGAGCACTTTTTATAAATTCTTCTAATATGCATATATGCATATGAATGATCCAACACATAACACATCATTATACAATTATATCCTAACTTTATTCCCTTAACAGGGGAGGTAAAAGTTCATTTAAATAATATAGTTATAATGAGGGTTATAGATTAAAGAAGGAAGAGCTATCAATACTTTCTAAGGATTATTTTTATAAGGATCAAAATGAGTGACAAGGGATAATGTAAATTAATGTATGGATGAGAATAATAGGGAAATCTAAAGAATGCCTTAATCATTTCCTTAAAGTGGCTAAGTTTAAGGATTTTACCCCAAAAGGTATCTTAGTTTGTTTCGGCATATGTAAAAGTTTCCACTTACCAAAAGTGTGCATGATTGAAAAAATATCATATTGAAATCCTTATTTTTCCAAGTGCACTTAATTGATTTATTATGCTTTAATTGGGGGCATATTATTTTATTCTTCTCCCTCTCTTTAGTTTTCTTTTGGGTTTTCAAGAATCTAAAAGGTTCTTTTATGAGCTCTACTATAGAATGGGGCTAGGCATTCATGTTTGTGATCCCCCTTCCTCCATTTAATAAAACAATGATCAAAGGAAGGGTTTTTTTATATTTACATTGTAAAGATATTAAGTTCATGTTTTATGTTCTTCTTCCCCATTTTCTTAATGTGTAGAGACTTATAGTTTTGAAATGTAATTAGGATAGGGAACTCATGTCCTCAAGGACCCTATGATCTTACTTCGTGTGTTTTTGCTTACATATTATTTTTGTAATGTTTTGATACTACCACTTAGAGGGGGTGACTAGCCTTTTGGCTTTAACACTTTTCGTTCTTATTTCAAAGATGATCAAATAGTTAGTAAGGTCTTCAAGCCGAAGCCCTAAGAAGGAGTGACAAGCCCTTTAGCTTGCTCACTTTCTCTTCTTATTTCAAAGATGGTTGAATAATTGGTAATGTTCATGGACCCAAACCTTAGGATGGATTAACTAACCCTTTAGCTTGATCACTTTCTTTTCTTCTTTGAAAGGTGGATTGAAGGATAAATAATGTTCATTTTCTCTCATCTTGGTGTCTCAATTTTATCCATAGTCAATGTCATATTAAGCTCATTGGGAGCATCATTGAAAATGATTCAATGACCCAAGGATTCCAAATAGTATTCTTAAATTCCTATTCAAGGCCTTTTCCATTCTGCAAATATAACTAGATATCATTCCCACATTTTATGTTGTGTTTTATTTCCCATTTTCATATGTTCATGCTTCATCTATTATTGTTATTATTATTATTATTTCCATGCATTCATGTGATGTTAAAGGCATGTTTGGGACCCTAACTTGGAGAACATTGGTAAAGCTATCATTTTCAAGCATTCAATAACTATTTAGGATGATTTCTCTTACTTTATTTATTAGGTAGTACTAACCTATTCGACTTCCTTATTACAGGTTGAGATGCATATTTTTATTCACATGTTTACATTGGCTACTTGTGCATGACTCTCCTTTTTTATGATTCGATTGTACCCCCTTCGAATGAAATGGTTGCAATGACTTAATGGTGATATACTTGATTGAAATACACTAGAAACATGTTTAGGATCAATAATTAAATTAATTAATAACATGACTTAAATGGTAAAATATGAACCAAAGATGTTTGAAGGTCGGATCCCTAAATTTGGGCGATTTGGGGTGCCTAACCTCTTACCTAAGCCATACCCAATTCCCAAACCTAATCTCTAATGGGGTAAAGATGGATTGAGTCTTCTAAATGACTTAGATTAGCTCAGAATTTTTCCTTGCCTAGATTCTTATCATAACCAAAGTCAGGTGGCTACTCCATATTTAATTAGGGATGATAGCAATGTATTGTCCCGCCTTAGTCCTTCGTCGACAATTACTTTGGAAAAAGGGCTTCCATCTTGCGAGAGGCCTTAAAGGTCCTCTAATATCCCAAAACACGTGTCAATTATTTGAGGTTTTTACTAATGTAAAATTTCATCCTCTCGATCCCTCAATGATTGGTAAAAGGTAAGAGTCAGAAACAAGAGTCCACTCATTCATGTGCAATCTGAAAATCTGCTTTGGTGCTCACAGTGGCTACTCCACTAAGGACTTAAAATTGACTTTGCATTCAATCTCTAGTTCATATTTTACAATTTTAGCTTTATTATTAGTAAATCTAATTGCATTTATTAAGTCTTATTTGGCATTATTTTCATTATGTTTTATAGTTAAATTCTCTTAAAATTTATGCATTACCATTTAGTTTTGCATATCAATGGAATTAATGTATGTTTATTGGTGTTTTGTAGTTTAAAATGGAGAAAAAGCAAGACTAAGGAGATAAAAGGGCGAACCACAGTCTCAAAGTACGGTCGTATGCCTTAATAACTTGAGGAAGAGAAAGGAACCAAAATGCATGACCTCGAAGCATGGTCCTATGTCCTAAAGAGTTATAGTCAAAGAGAGAAGTGCATAACCATGTCACGATGACACACAATCGTGCGTTATACTAAAAAGAAAATCACAAGCAGTCTATTCTAAGGTTTTTCTTCCTTTTTAAATCCCACATGCATCCTCTTTTGAAAGGATGGTTTATTTATTATTCAAGGATGAAATTGAGCTCAACTTAAGGTATGAGGGATTAACTTAAGGAAGAGAACAACATTCAAGAGGGTTTTCAAGAAGTTAGAGAGAGAAAAAGGTGTATGCAATTAAAGAAATCAAGAAGTTCATAACTACTCTTAGGGCTAATTTGATTATTTTATTTTCTTCTTTCTTTCTTATTATGAACTAAATTTCTTTGGGCTATGGTTGTAAATGGATTTTGTTTGATTTGTTTTGGTTTTCTTAATCTAAATCTTTTTGAACTCATTCATTATTTGTGCTAGTAATTATTGAGTGCTTTATGCTTGATTAACTGGCCATTAATCATCTTAGTTTTGTGAATCAACAATCGATAGCTATTTTTATAGAACAGATTCTTCAACAATTTCCTTATTTTGTTATCCAGTTGAGAAACCTTAACAAAGCATAACTTTCCTTGGAGTCTTATTTATGAGCCAATTGCATGATGTTTAACTTTTAAGTTGAGTAATCTTTAGCTTAACATGCTTTTAAATGTGAATTTCTATTCGTGAAGGATTCATTAATCACTTTAGTGACTCAATAATAGCATATAATGCATTAACCAATTAGACAAAGATTAGAGAACCATTAAAAGATCAACAAAAACCCCTAACGACACTCATCCATTGATTATCTCTCATTATTATTAGTATTTAATTACTTTTCTCAATTGTAATTTTAATTGTAATCCTTTATTGATTCTCTAGATAATATAAGACACAAGATACTTAGTACTTAAACTCAATCCTTATGGGAATAATATTTGAACTCATAAGTACATTTTGTTACTTTTAACCTATGCACTTGTAGTGTAAGGGTTTTTACACATAACACATACCCATCATCAAGTTTTTGGCGCGTTGTTGAGGATTGATGACTTTAATACTAAGTTATTATTTTTGTATTACTTTAGACTTTTATTTTCTATATTTGATTTGGTTTCTTGTTCCTTTGTTTTAAGTGCATGACTAGAACTTGAAATCAAGAAAATGAATATGATTTGATTCCCCTTAATTTGAAAATTAAACATGCGCTAAATCAAAGAAGATGACAACAACAACAAATTCAAGAGATGGCAAATGAAGGAGATAAACCTTTGAAGGACTTCACCACACCACCTCTTTAAGGATTGCAACTAGTCGTCACTCGACCAATTATCAATGCTGCTAATTTTAAGATCATGCCAGTGTCCATTCAAATTCTTACTAATACTCTCTAATTCCATGGCCTCTCTCACAAAGATCCCAATGCTCACATAACAAATTTATTAGAAATTTGTGACACATTCAAGCAAAATAGAATGTTTGTGGATGCAGTAAGACTACACCTTTACAAATTCACTCTTAAAGATAAGGCCATGGCGTGGATTAATTCTTTGGAGGCCCAAAGTATCACTACTTGGCAACAACAATCTTAAGCCTTTCTTAACAAATATTTTCCTCCCTCAAAGATAGCTAGACTTCAAAACTAAATTACCAATTTTAGTTGTTTAGATGGGGAAACTTTGAATGAAACTTGGGAATGATTTAAGGATCTCTTAAGAAGATGCCCAGACCATCAAATTCTAAAGTGGTCAATAATTCATACCTTATACAATGAACTTTTTGGGTAAATTAAAATCACTATAAATGTAGCAGTTATGGATCTTTATCAGATAAAATGACAAATATAGCCTATGATTTGATTGAGACGATGGAAAACAACAACTACTAAGCTCATGAAAGGACATTTCTAAAAAAAGTAGTGATGATTCAAACATTAATGCATTACAAGCCTTGCAAGCTCAGGTATCATCTCTATTTTAATAATTGAGTGCTTTTTAATTATAACGCAGTGTTTTCTCCTTTCTTACAGGTTGTTTGAAACCTTTGTAGGGAAAGCAGGCATAAGTGTATTGATTATCAAGAGAGGAACCCTTTTTGTCAAAGGTAAGAAATTGTGTGGAAAACTTTAATCTTCAACCCAACAACCCATAATCTAATACTTATAACCTAGAATAGCAAAATTGCCCTAATTTCTCTTGGTCTAATAATAATATCCTCAACCCTAAGACACAAGGAGCACCACTTGATTTTCAACCCCTACCACCAAACTACCAACTTCAAGAAAAGAAGTTAAACCTAGAAAACCTCATGGAAAAATTTATATCTAAAGTCAATGCTAGACTTGATCATTAAAATGAGCTGATTAGAAAGATTGATCCTAAAATAGATCTTGTTACTAAAATCACTCATCTTCTATCCAAAACCTAGAAATCCAAGTGGGACAACTAGCCAATGCCCTCAGTTCTAGATCCCAAGGTGCCCTACCTAGTAATTTTGAAACCAACCCAAAAAACCAAATGAAAGTCATCACTTTAAGAAGTGGTAAGGAACTTCAACAAATGGTAGAGGAAGAAGCAAAAGAAGATGATAAGGTAAAAAAAGAAGAAGACACAATCAAATAGGACAAGCCTAAGTAAAAGGTCAAACCATATGTACCTTTCGTTCTTTTCCCATTCAAGGCTTAAGCAAAACTCAAAGGACAAGCAATTTGAAAAATTCTTAGATATGCTTAGAAAGATCCAAATCAACATACCATTTATTAAAGCGCTTGCCTAAATGTCGAAGAATGCAAAATTTATGAAAATGTACTTTCAAAGAAAAATAGATTGGAGAAATGTGAAAGAGTTAATTTGACTAAGGAGTGCAATGCAATCCTTCTTAACAAACCAATTCTAAAAGGAAGAGATCCAGGGAGTTTCACTATGCCATATGATATTGGCCATGTTCCTTTTGAAATAACTCTTTATTATATAAGGTCTAGCATAAATTTAATGCCTCTCTCTATTTTTGAAAAACTAGGTATTTATGAAATGAAACCTACCAAGATGTCTTTCCAACTAGCAAACCACTTAATCATTTATACAAAAATGATAGTAGAATGTGCTCATCAAAGTAGATAAGTTCATAATCCTGTTAGATTTTATGGTTCTTGATATGGAATTAGATAAAGAGATTCCTTTGCTCTCGGGGTGACTCTTCTTAGTAACCAATGGTGCTTTAGTTGTTGCTAGAGATGGGACACTTACCTTATAAGTGGGAGATGAAGAAGTACTTTTCAACATGTACACAGTCATAAAAAAGCCAATGGAGGATGAACGATGCTTAAGGATAGACATTATTAAGGAATGCATCAAAAAAGTGTTTGAAGAAGAACATAAGACACCCGATCTTGAAAAGGTAGTGATGGTAAAAAAAGGAAATAAAGGAATAGGAGAAGATATAGAGGTCCCTTCCCTTTCTTCTTTTGTTGACCCTTTGGACTATGAGAAATACTTTAAGATAACCTTACCTTCAATTCTCAAACCTTCTGAATTTGAGTTTAAGCCCTTACCGCCTCACCTTAGGTATGCATTTTTTGGGAATGATAACACACTCTCTGTTATCATCTTTAATGAGCTCATCTAAACACTAGATGAAAAATTATTAAGGGTGTTGAGAAATAGGATTAGAGCCTTAGGATGGGCTATAACGGATATTAAAGGGATTAGTCTTACACTTTGCATGAATAAAATTTTGATGGAGGATAATCACAAACCCACCATAGAACAACAAACGAGGCTTAACCCTAATATAAAGGAGGTTGTTAGGAAGGAAGTTGTGAAATTGCTAGATGCGATGATTATCTACCTTATTTCAAACAACCCATGGGTTAGTCAAGTTCAAGTAGTTCCTAAGAAAGGGGGGATGATATTTATGACCAATGAAAATAATGAACTTATCCCTATCAGGATTGTGATGGGGTGGATAGTGTGCATTAACTGTAACAAGTTAAATGTGACAACCCATAAGAATCACTATCCTTTACCTTTTTTTATTGACCAAATGTTAGAAAGACTTATATAGCATATGTATTATTGCTTCCTAGATGGGTACTTAGGCCATTATCAAATCCAAATAGCATTAGAGGATTAAGAGAAAATGACATTCACATAGTACTTTTGCTTATCAATGTATGCCTTTTAGGCTACACAATGCACGAACCGCCTTTTAAAGATGCATGATGACAATAATTTTCTAAAATGGTGGAAAGAACAGTAGAAATATTTATGGATGATTTCTTTATTTTTGGTGATTCTTTTGATGCTTCTTTAGCTAACCTTGATAGAGTTTTTGAAAGATGTGAAGAAACCCATCTCACGTTTAATTAGGAAAAATGTTATTGGACTAGGTTGATTTAACCTAAGTCATAAACCTCTTTTGATCTTGACAATAGAGTTTGAACAATTATATTGTCTTCATTAAGTGTTATTTTGCAGACTATAAGTTAGTTTTTATTATTGGAAGTTGGATGGAGTCCAAATTTCCTACCTTGTAAAGTTCACTATAATTTACGGTGAGTTTATTGAAAATCGCAACCGCGAATCAATCACAAGGAAGGATGAAGCTAGGCTAGAGAAATTCGCGAAAAGCTTTACTACTGTGACACACCTAAAGTTGGCAAAGCCATAACCACAGACGAATTTGAGGTGTGTGATGCCTTAGTCGTGATCGCAAATTTCATAATGACAAAGGAGGAAACCAAAGCCACAACCACAGATTGCCAAGTGTTCCAAGTGTCCATTGAAGATCAAAAATTGTGAGGGCTAATGCTTGCTCGCGATTGCAACTCAAGCAGTTGAAGTTTGCTCTTCAAGCAGAGGAATTCGCAGTCTCAGTCACGCTTAAGGCATTGATACCTCGCGACCATGACTTTTAAGAGTGGTTAGAACACAACAACTATATTTTTATTAGATGACTAATGGTAAGTTGACACATGGACTAGTTGTTCGACACAAGGACTAGTTGTTCGACACAAATGAGATTTTCAGCCAAAATTGGAAATTCACAACTGTGAAAAGCAAGTGGTGGCCATGATTTGAGCATGACAAGCATTTAATGCTGAATCTGCCTAACACATCTTTAAGATTTATTCATAGTTTTAGTCTAACATCTATTTGATAGGCATGGGCTATAAATATTCCACCAAACAGATGTAAATGAAAGATAATTCATTAATGCGTAACCAAACACTTGTAAATTTGCTACTCATTCTTTCAATTCTTTTTTATGCTTTAATTGATTGTTTGGTGAGCATTAAACATCATTGTAAGAGATTTTAGTCCGAGCCTTAAAAACACTTATGAAAGGTTCTAGCGTGAGGCTTTGAAAACACTTGTGAGAGGTTTTAGTGTAAGCCTTAAAAACACTTATAAGAGGTTTTTGTGTGAGCTTAGAAAACACAAGTTGTAAAATTTTAGGGTGAGCTTGGAAACACCATTTGAGTTTAGTAAAATACACAATTGTAGAGAATTGGAGGAGTGTACGTAGGGCTAGTTAACACCCGAACCACTATAAACACTTATGTCAATTTCTCTATTCTTCTACTCAACTTCTTAACCACCTTATCACACATTTTAATTTTTTGATTGAACACCAATTTAATCACTATTATTGGTGCCCTAGGCCAACAAGTGGTATTAAAGCATAGTCTCACAAACAAGCCTTAATTGGGTGAATAAAGATCATGACACAAGAAGGAATCCACTCACACCTCAAGCCCTACTTTGATGGATCCGACTATACTCATTGAAAGTATAGGATGGAGATTTATCTTGATACAAATGTAGTGGACCTTTAGGATATAGTTGTCAAAGAATGGAAGCCACCCACTAAAGTAGTGGATGGAATTAAAAAACTAATTCTAATGAAAAATTGGGTTGAAGCCCATAGGAGGTCAAATGGCAAGAATAAAAGGGCAATGACTATTCTTCTAAGCACTCTCTCTAGGGAGGAAATTGGAAGAGTGCAACTTTGCCAAACAGCTCATGCCATTTAGAAGACTCTTGAAAACTATCATGACGGCACATCACTTATTAAATCAAATAGATTGGAGATGTATATGACAGAATGGGAGCTCTTCATGATGAAAGACCATGAAAGCATCACCGAAAAGATGAATAAACTTCTATCCATCATCACAAACATGAAGAAATTTTCAAGGCTCTCACCAACTATGAGGTAAACATGAAAATCCTTAAAACTCTTCCATTAGATAAGTTTGGTATAAGAGTGTGCAATATTTAAGAGTCCAACCCAGAGATTGGAAAGGTTCCTACGGACATGTTAATAGGCAAACTCTTAACTCATGAGTTAGCCTTGCACAAAGATGAGCAAAAGAAGAAATTAAGGGGCCAAGGAAAAAAATCAGAAAAAGAAAGAAGAACCTTGGCACTCAAATCCTTAACCAATGAGAAGGAGGTAGAAACTACCTCTGGTGATGAAGAGAGTCACAAAGAAGAAGAAGAGCTAGCAATGCTCTAAAAAAAGACTAAAGAATTAATGAGAAGAAGAAAAGAGAGGATAAGCTTCAAGAAGACAACTCCTAATCCTAGAGAGAGATCTAATGAGGTCACTTGCTATGAGTGTGGCAAGCAAGGCCACATCAAATACAATTGTCCTAAGATAAAGAAGAAGAAGAGATGGGATAAGGAGAAGAAGAAAAGTTTCTCAGACACTTAGGATGATAGCTTAAGTGAAAATGAAAAAGAAGGAGAAGTTGCCAACATTTGCTTCATGGCACAAGAAGACTCTCCAAATGAGGTAAGTACTTCATCCCACTCTTATTCAGATTTTGATGGTTTTGATGAACTAGATGAAGAGCTTTTAAAGGCTCTTACTATGAGATGTGACAAGTATAAGTCACAAATGAAATCTTATAAGAGAAAATGCTTAAAACTAAAGGATGATTATAAATACCTTAGTGATATTGTAAGTGAATTAAGGACTTCAAATGAAGAACTCAAAAAATCTATGAAAAATATTTCCAAATCATCTTCATCATTGGCTTCATTGAGAAAATAGAATGACTCCATAAAAGGAGAAGTCATTGAGCTTAGAAGCTCAATCTCTAAGTTTCAAAAAGGAAAAGAAGCCTTAGACACATTGATTGTGTCTCAAAGGCCACCATTAATTAGACATGGTTTAGGCTTCAATGAAGCCTCCTCATCCACATCATCTCACACTATATTCATTAGAGCATCAAAGCCTCAAACTTTAAGTGTTGAGGTAATTGGGAAAAAAAGTGCTCCTAGCACTAAGCCACCTATGCCTAAGGGCAAAAGGAAGGCTCCCTAAAGCTCAAGAGCCAAGACTCAAAGAGCAAATCATGCCTATTTGTACAACAAGAAGCATGCTCACATACACAAACACAAACAATTCTCCACTACTTCTCATCATTCATGCACTTGCATGCACTTACATAACCAAAGTATGAGACGACCTTCTACTTATACTAAGGTTGTACATAGAAGAAAGACTCCCAAATCTAAACTCCAATGTCACTATTGCATGAAATATGGGCATATTAATATTCATTGTTGTATTAGGAAGGCTCACCTCAAATTAGAGGACCCTTCAACTCCTAACCTCCTAGGACCCTTGGGTACCTAAGAAAAAGTAACTTACTTTTATTATGTAGAGAAGTGTGGCAACCACTAATAAATCAAGTAATTGGCATATAGATAGTGGATGTTCTAAGCATATGATGGGAAGTAGAAAGCTATTCACGGAATTGAAGGAAAAAAAAGGTGGAAATGTCACATTTTGTAACAATGCAAGGGTAAGGTAATTGGCATTAGAACCATTGGTAAGAATGGTTGTCTTTGATTGATGATGTTTTATTAGTTAATGGCTTACAACATAATTTATTGAGTGCAAGTCAACTGTATGACAAAGGTAATAAAGTCACCTTTGATCCTAGGGAATGTTGAGTCACCACATTAATGGATAATGAGGTTATCTTCAAGGGTGAAAGGAAAGGCAATACCCACTCAGTTGACTTAGACAATTTGGTTAAGCAATCTTTTAAGTGTCTTATGTCTTTGAGTAATGAAGCTTAGCTATGGCATAGAAGGCTTAGACATACAAGTATAGATCTACTATAAAGCCTATCAAAAGGAAAGCTAGTGGAAGGACTTAAGCTAAACTTCACTAAAGACAAGACATATGGTCCTTGCTAAATGGGGAAGCAACATCAAGCCTCCTAGAAAGATAAAAATGTTGTAAGTTCAACTAGACCCCTTCAACTAATTCATATGGACTTGATAGGACCCACTAGAAGTGTGGGCTTAGGTGGAAAACATTATGCATTAGTCCTAGTTGATGATTACTCTAGGTTTACTTAGGTGTCCTTTTTAGCTCATAAGAATGATACTTTTGATGCTTTTAAAGTTTTGCAAAAAGAATTCAAAATGAAAACGGTTATTTCATTTCTTCTATTAGAAGTGACCATGGAAAGGAATTTTCAAAATGAGTCTTTTGAAACTTATTGTTTGGAGAATATAATTTTTCACAACTTTTCAACTCCTAGAACACAACAACAAAATGATGTTGTACAAAGGAAAAATAGAACACTAGTAGAAATGGCTAGAACCATGCTCAATGACTATTCTTTACCGAATTACTTTTGGGTCGAAGCCATTAATACTTCGTTTTATATTGCAAATAGAGTTTTTAAAAGATTCATTCTCAATAAAACATCTTATGAACTATGGAATGATAGAAAACCCAATATATCATACCTAAGAGTATTTGGATGCAAGTGCTATATATTGAATACCAAGGATAATCTTGGAAAATTTGATTCCAAGACCAATGAAGGTATATTCTTAGGTTATTCCACCTTTAACAAGGCATATATAGTCTTTAATAAGAGTTCAATAGTAGTTGAAGAGTCTATGAATGTTGTTTTTGATGAATCTAGTAAACTTGATCTTTGGAAAAATGTTTTTGTTGATGATCTTATAGGTAACCTTGAAAAATTGGAGTTGGAAGACACTACAAGAAGAGAGGATAAAGATAAAGAAGGAGGTGAATCATCAAAAGTAGATGAAGAGCCACACCATTAATAAAAAGATGAGCCAAGTCAAGATCTACCCAAAGATTAGAGATTCTCCAAAGATCACCCTAAAGATTTGATTATTGGTGATACCTCTAAGGGTGTAAGTACTGGATCATAACTTAATCTTTTAGATAATAATCTTACTTTTGCTTCTTAACTTGAGCCAAAATCAATTGATGAGGCTTTTGATGATGAGAGTTAGGTGTTTGCCATGCAAAAGGAACTCAACCAATTTGAGAGAAATAAGGTATGAGAACTTGTCCCTAGGCCTAAAGAACATTTTATTGTAGGTTGCAAATGAGTGTTTAGGAACAATTTAGATAAACAAGGTCTTATCACAAGGAATAAAGCAAGATTGGTTGCTAAGGGATACAAGTAATGAGAAGGCATAGATTATGATGAGACTTTTGCCCCCGTTGCAAGATTAGAGACCATTAGGATACTTTTAGCTTTTGCATGCCACATGAATTTTAAGGTTTTTCAAATGGATGTAAAAAATGCATTTTTGAATGGAATTATTAACAAGGAAATCTATGTTGAACAACCTCATAGTTTTGAGTCACGTTATTTTCCCAATCATGTTCTTAAATTTAACAAAGCCTTATTCGGATTGAAACAAGCTCCAAGAGCATGGTATGAAAGGCTTAGTTCATTTTTTTTTTTTTGAAAAATTAAAGGTGGACACCAAACTATTTGTTAAAAAACACAAGCATGATACGCTAATTGTACAAATTTATGTTGATGATATCATTTTTGGTGCTACTAATGAGTCTCTTTATGAGGATTTTGCTAAGTGTATGACTAGGGAATTCGAAATGAGCATGAGCTCAAGTTCTTTCTTGGCCTACAAATCAAGCAAACCAAAGAAGGGATCTTCATCAACCAAGCTAAATACACAAGGGAGATACCCAAGAAATTTGGCATGGAATGGTTGTAAAGTAACCAAAACCCCCATGAATGGTACCATCAAGTTAGACAAAGATGAATCGGGTAAGATGGTAGATGAAAAGAGATATTGAGATATGATCGGTTCTCTACTTTATCTTACTGCTTCTAGGCTGGATATCATGTTTGGTGTATGTATATATGCTAGGTTTCAATCCTCTCCTAAAGAGTCACATTTAAATGCTATTAAGAAAATTTTTAAGTATTTGCATGGCATAATTTGCTTAGGGTTATGGTATCCTAGGGATTAATCCTTTAGTCTCATAGGATATTCGGATGCGGATTATGCATGTATTTCATTAGATAGAAAAAACACTTTCAGGACTTGCCAATTTATAGGAGAATGCCTAGTATCTTGGTTTAGCAAAAAGCAAGTATCGATTACCTTATCCACCACGGAAGCTGAGTCTGTTGCAGCGGGTTATTATTACACCCAAGTAGTTTGGATGTAATAACAATTGAAGGATTTTGGCAAAGTGATAGTTCACATTCCTATTAAATGTAATAACACTAGTGCTATAAATCTCTCTAAAAATCCCATCCAACACTCTAGGAGCAAACACATAGATATTACACACCATTTCCTTAGAGATCATGTGTAAAAGGGTGATGTTGTGTTAGAGTTTATTGACACAAATCATCAACTTGCAGATATTTTCACTAAACCCCTCAATGAAGAAAGATTGAACTTCATTAAGAGAGAATTGGGAATGCTTGATGGAAGCTCCCTAAAGTGAAAATTTGATCCTATGTGTTGATTATATATCTTGTGTTTTTCCTATGTCATATTTCAAGTGGATCACAATTTTGAATTTTTTTCAAAAACTTAATTTTCCTTCTAATTCTTGTTGCCTTCTAATTTGCGATTGCAATCCTCTATTCACGACCATGAATTACAAGTCCAAATCACTTGGCTGTCAAACATCAAATCACGGTCATGAGAATCAAGCTCCACTGCGAATTTTGGTCAAGAATTTAAATTTTTGACCATTGTAGCACGTATTCCCAAGGAATTTTTGTTCGTTACTCACATTTTTTGGAAATCGCAGTTGCAATCCATGAATTTATGGACACGAATTTGAGTAACTGCTAAGCCATTAAGTGATTTAATTGCCAACCATTTCCAACTCTTAATAAATCCAATTCTAGCCATTTACACACCCCATCAATGGCTACATAAACCTTCCAAACAGTTATCACTTCATTGTACTCCAAAACGATTATCCTTCCAAAACTCTTTAAATTCTGAATTTCTCTCCATCTTCTGCAATGGCTCCTAAGAAGATTTCGAGAGCAGAAAAGGGCAAGGCTATGTCTCAGCCATTTACACCCCCCAACACTTCATCTAATGAATGGCATCACAAAGGAGGAGAAGAAGGACTTCAAATCTAACTCTTTAAAAATCATCCTCCTTAATAAAATCCCTTCTACATTTTTATTGGAGACTATAGGCATCAATGTAGAAATTCATGCATTCCTATCGAACTTAGGATGGAATGAGTTCATCTTTCGAGATGAACCCAGTTGTGAAGAAGTTGTTAGGGAATTCATGTGCACGGTTCAACTGAGTTGCAAAGCATACTCTTGAGCGAGGCAATACGAGTTAGTTTTTCGGGCCTTTGGTGATCCATATTTCATTACCTTTGAATAACTTTCCTCTCTTTTCAACCTTTAAGTTAGAGAAAACATTCCCTTCATTATCTCTGCTTTTGATGTCATATATTCTGAATTCTGGTCGAAAATTTCCATTAAAACCAAACACGACCTTAAAACCTTCATAGCCAAATACATAAAACCCTACCTTTTGGGATACTTCAACATATCATCACCTTTTCTGTAAATGCTAAAGGTGATGGTAATGAGAAAGCGTCTCAAAAGGACTTGGCCTTTTTATTCTGCCTTGTAAAAAATAAATATATTCAAATCGATCGGTATCTTATGGATCAATTGATCCATATGAGCACCAAACCTAAAGGCCAATTCCTTTTGTCTTCATACATAACAACCATCTATCGCTTCGTAGGGGCACTTGATGAGGAAAATGAAAAATTCCTCACCAAGAAATTCCTCCTTTCTCATAACTTTCTTGAACTTACCTACCTCATAAATGCCAAAGCCATACACCCGGACACATATACTTATACCCTGGGTGCTTTCGGGGCTAAGAAAATGGAATCCTCCCAAGCCTCCAAAAGGAAGAGGCTCATCATTGAAGAAGGAGCCCTACCAATCCTCCCTCCTCAACCAAAACCCAAATCCAAACTATCTCTTGCCACCATTAACCATAAATTGGACAAAATTGTGAGAATGATGAAAAAGGGATTTTTATTTCTCTCACATCTTTATAGTGACACGGTAGATTTGTAAGAAAAGTTGGGTGTTCCTCCTTGCCATCTTTCGGACTTTACTGAATTTGAAGATACTCAATAAGAAGAAGGCAATGAAAAAGTTGAGGATGAAGATGAAACCGAAGGTGAAAATAATGAAGAGGAAGAAGAAACTTTTGGAGATGATGATGACTCTCCAATATTCTAGAATAGGAATTCTTTATACCTTTTTTTTTTTGTTTTTAAATGAAAAATTTGTGATCCCATAGTTTGTTTATGATTGAATAAGAAATGTTTCTTTAAAATTCCATATCGTATGTGATTGATGGAATTTACTTTTATGATTGCATTCTTATTAGTTTTGCTCCTTATGAACACTTATCTATTTGTTATACATGAGTTCTTTTCTCTTATGCGCCCTTTTTTTTTATCTTGCCAAATGGGGAGAGATAAAAACAAGAAAGAATCTAAGTCTAAGGAGGAGAGAAAATAACTTGCAAATAATAGCATAAGTTGAGGGGGAGCATCATACTTATCATATTTATAATTTTTTTAGAAATTTCACTTTGATTGATTGAATGTCATACTTAGGAAATTTCACACTTGATCTTTGCCTACAAATCTCTAAGCATTTATTGAATCATTTACCCTTCCAACTTCAAAACTTATGCATTTATTTTCCCTTAGTATCAATCTAAGTTGTCAAAATAAAAAAGGAGGAGATTGTTGAACTAAGTTGATTTAACCTAAGTCATGAACCTCTTTTGATCTTGACAATAAAGATTGATTAATTCTAATGTCTTCATTAAGTGTTGTTTTGCATACTATAAGTTAGTTTTTATCATTAGAAGTTGGATGGAGTCCAAATCTCTAACTTTGGAAAGATCACTCTAATTTGCGATAAGCGTATTGAAAATTATGACCGCGAATTAGTCATAAAGAAGGATGAAGCTAAGCTAGAGAAATTCACAGAAAGCTTCTCTGTCGTGACACACCCAAAGTTGGCAAAGCCATAGTCACAGATGAATTCACAGTGTGTGTCACACCTTAGTTGCGACTGCGAATTTCATAGTAATAAAGAAGGAAACCAAAACCATAACCACAGCTTGCCAAGTGTCCCAGGTGTCTATTGAAGATAAAAAATCCCAACCCTTAATGTTTGCTTATGACCGCAACTCAAGCAGTTGAAGCTTGCTCTTCAAGCAGAGAAATTCACTGTCTCAATTACACATAAGGCATTGATACCTTGCGATCGCAACTTTTAAGAGTGGTTAGAACACAACGACTATATTTTTCCTGGATGACCAATGGAAAGCTGACACGTGGACTACCCATTAGACACAAACGAGATTTTCAGCCGAAATTGAAAATTATCGACTGCGAAAAGCTAGTAGCGACCGTGATTTGAGCCTGACAAACATTTAATGCTAAATCTGCCTAGTACATCTTTGAGATTTGTTCATAGTTTTAGTCTAATGTCTCTTTGATGAGCATGGGCTATAAATACTCCACTAAACATATGTAAATGAAAGAGAATTCATTAATATGTAACCAAACTCTTACAAATTTGCTACTCATTCTTTGAATTTTTCTTTATGCTTTAAGTGATTGTTTGATGTGAGCATTAAACACCATTGTAAGAAGTTTTAGTGTGAGCCTTAAAAACACTTGTGAAAGGTTTTAGTGTGAGCCTTTGAAAACACTTATGAGAGGTTTTAGTGTGAGCCTTAAAAACACTTGTAAGAGGTTTTTGTGTGAGCCTAGAAAACATAAGTTGTAAAAGTTTGGTGTGAGCTTGGAAACACCATTTGCGTTGAGTGAAATACCAAATTGTAAAGAATTAGGGAGTGGATGTAGGGTTAGTTAACACCTGAACCACTATAAACACTTGTGTCAATTTGTCTCTTCTTCTGCTCAACTTCTTAACCACCTTATCACACATTGTAATTTTTAATTGAACACTAATTCAACCCCCCTTCTTGGTGCCCTAGGCTAATAAATGTCATTTTATGGTACATGATGGTATTGTATTTAGGCATAAAATCATATTCGAGGGCATCAAAGTGGATCGAGCAAAGATTGAGTCATAGAAAAACTTCCTCCTCTGATATTCGTGAAAGGCATAAAGAGCTTTCTAGAACATACGAGCTTTTATTGGTGCTTCATCAAAGATTTCTCAAAAATGTCTAAACTTTTGTGATCTTTTAGCTTAAGATATTCCTTTTGTCTTCACTAATGATCGTTTAGATGCTTTTCTCAAGTTGTAAAAGGAACTCATTTCTATGCCTATCATGATAAAGTTGGATTAGTCCTTACTGTTTGAATTAATGTGCAATGAAAATGATTATGCCATAGGAGCTATTTTAAGATAACAAAGGGACAAGAAACTTCATGTTATCTACTATGCAAGTCACCCTCTCATTGAGGCCCAAATTAGATATGGCACCATGGAAAAACAACTCGGCCATTATTTTTGCTTTTTATAAATTTAGTTCATATTTGTTTGGTTTTAAGATGGTTATTTATACTGACCATGTATTTATTTGATATTTGCTTACCATGAAAGATGTAAAGTTAAGGCTTATAAGGTGGATCTTATTACTCCAATAATTTGGCTTAGAGATTGAGGACAAGAAGGGTTCAAAAAACTTAGTTGCCAATCATCTATCTTGCCTAAAGCACATACAAGTGGAAGAGGTAAGTATTCTTATCAATAAGTCCTTTGTAGATTAGTAACTCTTCCTTCTAAAAGTTATCCAAACTCTATGATATGCTAATTTTGTTAACTATTGGGTTAGTGACATTATTCCTCATGATTTCAATTCCCATCAAAAGAAAAAGTTTTTGCATTATATGAAATTTTATATGTGGGAAGAACCTTATTTGTTTAAAGAATGTGTCGATGGAATTATAAGAAGGTGTGTACCATAATAGGAAATGGGATATATTTCAATCCATTACCATACCTAAGAATATAGAGGACACTTTGGTCCATCCAAGACTGCAACTAAGGTATTACAATGTGGATTCTTTTAGCCCTTGTTATTTACTTACTTTTTTACTTTTTCCAAGTCTTATGATAGATGTTAAAGGATAAGCAATATCTCTAAAAGGAATGAGATGCCTTTGAACTCCATAATTGACATAGAGCTCTTTGATGTTTAGGGAATCAACTTTATGGGAAACTTCCTAAAATCCTTTAGGAACTAATACATCTTTGTGGTGGTTGATTACATCTTTAAATGGGTTAAAGCCATATCCACCTTAACTAATAATGCTAAAGTGGTGATTTGATTCTTAATGGAACATATCCTTACAAACTTTGGAGCCCTATATGTAATAATTAGTGATGGAGGGTCACACTTTTGCAACTGGCAATTTAAGTCCTTGTTGAAGAAGCATGGGGTAACCCACAAGATTGTAATGTTGCACCATCCTTAAATGAGTGGCCAAGTAGAGGTATCCAATAGAGCAATTAAGCATATTCTAGAGAATATAGTAAACTTTTTAAGGAAGGATTAGTCTTTAAAGCTTTTTGATGCACTTTGGCCTGCTTACAATACACTAATTGGTACCACTCCTTATCGTTTGGTGTATGGAAAAGCTCGCTACTTATTAGTTGAATTATAGCATTAAGCTTATTATGCAATAAAATTTTTAAACTTTGTTTTATATCTTACCAGTGAATAGAGGAAACTTCAACTTAATGAACTTGAATCCCTACTACGATGGCATGATAGTCACATTTTGAAAAAAGAATTCAACGAGGGACAAAAAGTGATACTCTTCAACTTAAGATTAGAGATTCTTTTTAGGCAAATTCAAGTCTAGATGGTCAAGACCATTTGTCATAGCCAAAGTTTATCATCATGGTGACATTGAGATTGTAAAATCTAAAGGTGAAATTTTCGAAGTCAATGGAGACTTTCTGTCTCCCACATGCCTCCATATAAAAGCCAAGTACAAGGGTCAAGCTAGAGACCTTAAATTAGCATGTTTTTGGGACAATCTTCCATATCTTATTTTTATTTTCTTTTGTATGTTGTATTTTTTCCTCTTGATATTTATTTTAATATTATCCTTTGTTTTATAGGAATTAAGCTTAAGGAACTTACTATGTCAAGTTGAAATAAGTTTGGGAGTGTTTTCTTTCACACTCTTTATTACTTCTCATATTTCTTCTTGTGTTATCATATTATGTCTTTGAGTTTGGTATGAATATGACATGTTTCCTTTATATTTTTACTTTATTTTTTTATGTTAAAAGGAGGTTCAAATGAGTAAATGGTCATAGGGCCTAAGCCTAGGACAATTAGGATGATCATCCATGCAAAATAGTCCAATGGAAGATCACACAACCATGTACCAAAAGAAAGTATATGGGCGGTAACAAATGAGAACACATGACCTTCCAACACAGTTGTATGTACTTGGGCATGGCTTGGACCTAAAAAGATATGACCATGCCTCTTTTACACCTCCAATCTAAAAGTTTTCTTAGTCACACAGCCATGTGACACGGTCGTGCACCCTTATTACTCTTACAAGCCATGACCTACCCAAATCATATGACCACATCATATAGTTGTGAGATTTTCAAAAACCCATTTTAAGCCCTGTGCCTTTCATCTTTTTTTCATTTTTCTCTCCAAAACCCTTAACACAGTCGTATGCCCCTTTATCCACTTCCCTAAATCACCTTTTCCCCTATAAAAACTTCATAAAAATGCCATCTCCTAACCTCTAATCTCAACTTCCATTATGTTTAAGAGGCTCAAGACCTCTGCCAAGCGAAAACCTAATCCTTAAGTTCCAATCCTACCCCTAGCACCACCTCGGTCTTTTTGGGACAATCACCATGAACAAAGTATGCCACCCTCTCCAAGCATCCTATTTTCCCTACTAAATTCATAGATATTGGTGATTTAACCATTGTGGGATTGCTTGATAAGGTTTAAGAACACCTTATTGTATTTAAATGGGAACAATTTATTGAGCTCCACACTTTTTCCTATAGGGAGTTAACTTTAGAATTCCTTGTTAGTTTGCATGTTGAATCTAATAAATTATGTAGGCTTTATCCTTTTAGAACTGTTACATTTTAACTAATTAATATACCATATGCCTTTTCTTTAGCCAAAATTACAAAAGCTCTTTAACTTAACAATAATGAGTATGTTGATTTTCTTGAGAATTTTAATAACTAAGAGGTGTTGGCTTCCTAGGGTGGTAAATCCCATTATAAAGCATAGGTTAGTATGGTTACGAAGATTCAATAACCTTTTTTGGAATATATGTATCATTTGCTTTCATCATCGGTAATGGGTAGAGGGCAGAACACTGGGGTAGTAAATTGGATTGAATTGTTATTGTCTGATTTATAAAGTTTGATCACACAATAAACATAGCTTGATGGATTATCCATCATACAAGGAGGGTGGCTAAGAAAGATACTAGAGGTATCTATATTGGTAGATAATATGTACATGTTTATGACCCTATCTCCACTTATCTCACCAAGAAAAAGGTGACTATTGTTTTTCTTATGAGAACATGATGCGTATTGGGATTGTTAAGAAGGAGAGTGATAGGTATGTTCTCGTCCATGATGCCCAAGTAGAGGGAAGTGATGAAAAAGGTGTTAGACCTCAAGATATACATATGAGAGAGGCATCCACTCATACTCCATAGGTCAATTTGAGGAGATTTTAGCACTAATGGAATTCAGGCTGGAGCAGATGGATCATCAATAATGTATTTTTAAAGAAGATGTTCAACACTGACTTGTGGTGTAGGATAGTAGGATAAAGGATGTTGATGGCCGCCTCTAAGCAAACTTTGAACATGTTGGTTTCCATCCACCTCTACCACTGATGGATTGATAATTCCATCTTGTCTATTTTATTGGGTTTTCTTTATAATTTGGATGTCCTTGTTTCCATTTGTGTAAACTTGGTTTATGGTTGTGTTTGGATTACTCTAGACATTTAAACTCTCTTTAAGTTTTGGCAATTATTATGAAAAGTCTTGTGCTCAGGTTTTATGCTTTTTATGCTATGTTTGCCATCTTTGTGCATTAGCTCTTTTGTGATTATGGTCATGTAAGGCTTTTATTTTCTTATGCTTTTTATCGATACTTATTTCGTATCTCCTTATGCTTTGTTTAAGTCAGGTAAAATTTGGTGGCCCTCTCATTTGAACCTTTGAAAGGGAAGTTCTTCTCCTTGCTCCTTATTCTTTGCTTTTCGATCGTTAGGGACAATGAAGTTTAAGTTTAGGAAGGGGGGATTTCTTTTGAAATCTTTTGCCTCCACTTATTCAATGCATTTATGCCTACATTTGATAATATTTTTGCTTTTATCAAGTAATTTCTTCTTGAGCTTAATGTCATTTTAGCAAATTTTATGGTTATTTTTGGTATATGGTTTTAAGGTAAAGAATTAATGAACAAATTTTATAATCATTGTTTTAATCCCTTGTCACCCATTTTTAAACCTTATAAAAATAATCCTTAGAGAGTATTGATAGCCTTTCCTTCTTTAACACGTAATCCTCGGCATAACCATATAACCTAAATGATCTTTTATCTCCCCTATCAAGAAAATAAAGGATATGGTTATATAACGGTGTGTTGTGTGTTGGTCAGTCACATGCATTTATGCATATTTAAATGCACATTTAAAGAATTTGCAAAAAAAAAAAAAAGACTCATTTATTGTTATATTTTACACCATAGGGATCAATTCAAGTTTAGGGGTGGCAAATTAATATTTGGATACTTTGCTCCCATGTATATCATTCATTCTCATCATAAAAAAATAATGATGAATGAAAAGAAAAATGATGAGAATGGAAGAAAAAGAAAGGCCAAGCCAAAAAAAGGGAAACAAAAAGGGTACTATAGATGCCTTACAGAGAATAATTATAGGTTATGCACATAAAGTATTTCATCATACTTCACATCATTAGTATAGCTATTATCTTACCAAACATTCTTTTGCTTTTGACTTAACCACTCTTTAATAGCCATAACCTTAGCCTTACATTACAAGTTATTAAATACCTCATGATCTTTAAGATTGCTAGGTTCTATATTAGTGGAGAAGTGTGATTTAATTTTGCCTATAGTCATATGTGATTCCTAAGAATTGAGGAAGAATCTGGCTTGATGTGAATGTTAAAAAGGATCAAATTATGAATGAACTATGGTGCCAAGACACACACACACACACACTTTATTGTGTTTGATTAATTGCGGATTGGATATGGTTAGTTTTGAACTTGTTATTACCGTAAGTGAAGTTGTTTGATTAAGGAAAATCATGGTTATAGCTAAGATAAAATTTATCTTTAAAACCTTAGAACTAAATTCCAATCATATGAGTTATTGAATTATGCATTAGTAAAAAGGATGATTACTTGAGGATAAACAATGATTCAAGTTTGGGGGAATTTGTTTGTAATTAAATTTAATTATGTTTTATAGTTAAATTCTCTTAAAATTCATGCATTACCACATAATTTGGCATATTAATGGAGCTAATGTATGTTTATTGGTGTTTTACTAGTTAAAGTGGAGAAAAAGCAAGACGAAGGAGATAAAGGGGTGAAGCACGGACTCGAAGCACAGCTATGTGACTTAATAGCTTATGGAAGGCAAAAAGGAACCAAAACACATAGCCTCAAAGCATGGTCATGCATCCAGAGGAGTTAGGAGGCATGGAGAAATTGCAAAATCGCACGACATTGTAATAATGACATATAGTCGTGCGTCATTTTAAAGAAAGAATCACAAGTCATTTATTCCAATGATTTTCTTCCTTTTCAATGCCTATAATCTTCCTCTTTTGAAAGAATGGTTTGAGCATTATTTAAGGAGGAAATTGAGCTTGAATTAGTGCATGAGGGATTCATTAAGGAAGAGAACAACGTTCAAAAGGGTTTTCAAGAAGTTAGAGAGAAAAGAAGGTGTAAGCAGTCAAGGAAATAAATAAGAAGTTCATGCCTATTATTAGGGCTGATTTGATTATTTTCTTTTCTTCTTTCTTTTTCATTATGAACTAAATTTCTTTAGACTAAGGTTATAAATGGATCTTATTTAATTTATTTTGATTTTTTTTAATTTAAATCTTTTTGGACTCATTCATTATTTGTGCTAGCAATTGTTGAGTGCTTTATGCTTGATTAACTAGCCATTAATCATCTTAGTTCTAGGAATCAATAATTGAGTGGCGCTTTTCATATAATGGATCCTTTAATAGTTCCCTTGTTCTGTTATTAAGTTAAGAAACCTTAACAAACCATTTCTATCGTTAGAGTCTTATTTTATGAGGCAATTACATGATGTTTAGCATTTGAGTTGAAGAACCTTTAGCTTAACATGCTTTTGTATGTCAATTCCTACTCAAGAGGGATTAATTAGCCACCTTAGTGACTCAATAGTAGCACATGATGCATGAACCAATTAGACAAAGGTTAGGAAACCATTAGAAGATCAATAAGTGAAGTTAAACCCCTAGCCACCCTCATTGATTAATTTTCTCTCATTACTATTAGTATTTAATTACTTTTCTTAATTGTAATTTTAATTGTTATCCTTTATTGATTCTCTAGATCTTGTAAGACACAAGATACTTAGTACTTAAACTCGATCCTCATAGGCATGATATCCGTACTCACAATAACACTTTATTACTTCTAACTAGTGTACTTACAGCCTAAGGGTTCTTACATATAACACATATTTGTCATCAAGTCTCCACACTTCACCACATGCACTAGGTATACTTTTAGAATTAATCAATGGATTCTGTAAATTTGAGCCTTAAGCTCCATTAACGCTTAAGAGATAGTGAGGAAGGTTCATCATTTATAAATAAAGTACCTTTTTAGGTATATAAAATGAAGGTTTATGATAATTTTCCCCTAAGCTTGTAGGAACCATTAATTATAACAACCATTTCAACCATTAGACGCATGTAATAGCTAATAGTGCTTTGAAATATGACACCTTCTTATTTATATTTCTTCTCCAAATAGAGGGTTAACATGCCTAAAGAACATTATTATACATCCCCTATGTAAACAAAATATTATCCTTTATCTCTTATAAATATCCTTTATGTAAATATGATGTTATCCCACTCCCATTTGATATAATAATCCAACTTGTGTATTACCCATACCTCACCATGTAAATGCTTCTACTTCTTAGGCAAATACATATGTACATCCTTTACCTCCTTTGTTAAAGGGATTCTCCATTTACTTGTATATCTTGTTGAACTAGGATAATCAATCCTAGGTTTAAAACCTCTTTTGATCTTGACAAAGTAGATTGATCATCACTAATGTTTCAAATAAGTGTTGTTATTGCATAATTGAATCAATCCCTCAAAAAGAAATGAAGAAGTTGATGAATTCCAAAGTAGCATGAAAATCGCCACCGCAACTTACATATTCGCGACCGCGATTCATGTTAAGACATGTTGAAAATCAAGCAGGGGAAATCGCAGTGTCATTCTCGACCGTGATCCCTGAGAAGGGAAAGGTCAAGTTGTCACAGACGAATTCGCG
>CATIWR010110500.1:0-10155 GCA_949677035.1 Omphalea diandra
ATATAAGGAAAATATGTATAAACACTAGGTACACTTGCATGAATCATACCATAACTGCATACCAAGCATTCATAATCATTTTGATATACTTATAACCATGTATGTATCAAATGTTAGGATCTCAATACTTTGAAGAAGCCCTACCATAAAGGTTGGTCATATCAAAAGGTGAGTAAAAACTATAATTGGATTCAATGGGTGTATGTGATAATTGCATGATATGATTATGTTCTATTACATATATCTATGATTGAATTGTTACATGTTACATGAAAATACAAGTCAAGTGAGAATGATTGAATTGTTACATGTTACATGGAAATAATATGATATGTTCTATTACATGTATATATGATTGAATTGTTACATGTTACATAGGAATACAGGCTAAGTGAGAATTAAATGCTCTTAACGATTACTTGGCATATCATTTGTGAATAAACACTTGCATATGGAACAAAAAGGGGCATTGTGACCAACTTGTCAAACACTTGCAAATTACAGGAAGATGGACCAATAGGTCCCAAATCATATGTTACATGAATCACATGAATATCCCAGGAGCAATGTTTGCCTTGCTCAGTCAAGACAAAAACAAAGCTATTGCATTTGTACGTGCATAGTCAATTGTTATACTTGCAATGTATCTTGATGATATTTTATTATGGATTATGCCATGAGGATTTGATTATTGTTTTTATTCACTGAGTCGCGACTCACCAAATCGTAATTATTTTTCAGATACTGAAGCATAGAGTTTGGACATTTTGGTGCATAAAGACACATGGAACACAAGTCGTCGGCTGAATTCTAACTCTCTCTCCTTGCATCATGTACATACATTTGATACGAACTAGTTATGGTCATTGGTCCTGACATTAGTTAACACATGTGTACATTAAATACATATGGGATTATATATGTATGATAAATAAACTTTAATGTGTATGCATTTCTGAACATGAAATGCCATGATTTGCAATTGAAGATGACAGGGCAGACGTGCAAATCTCGGTGTGTATGACATTGCAGGGCTGACGCACAAATCCTAGATGTTGAGTGCTCTGATAGGTACGAGTTGTAGCTACGTTATGATGTTACAATTTGTGGTATCAAAGCTGATTTACAAATGAGAACAATGGATGTCACAGTTATTGGTTTAACAAATGAATTTAGATGTTACAGTTTTGGTATCAGAGAGGGCTCAAGCATACGTGGGGCAGACGTGCAAATCCAGGTGTTTATGATATCGCGGGGCCGACGGGCAAATCCCGGATGTTGAGTGCTCTGATAGGTACTGATTGTAGCATTACAGATTGTGGACATGAATAGTATGAGTTTTGTAAATGAACACAGTTATTACAGTTTATTGGTATTAGAGCAAATATGAATACGGTCGTGACATTTATTGGTATCAGAGCCATATGAGTTCTATCATATGAAAAAGGTCATTACACATTATCATTGATCCTTGACCTTGCATGTTTGTAATGAAAAATATAAACATATTAATACATGTGTATTAGGAGAAAAAAGTCCAATGGATATGGAAAAAATATCAAAATTGTAAATAACACACCAATCATCATCACTATCATCTAGATCATATAGTTATGGTTCTTCTTCTATTTAAAATCTAACTAAAATTCAAGTTTCAGCTCATCCTCCATTTCAAGTTTAGACTCGAATTTAATTTCTATTATTGCTCCACTAGGATTGAGTAAGGACATTTGTTATTCTTCCAAGACATTTTCGATTGCATGAAATTCCATGTCCTTCTCTTAGAATGGTGGGTATTCATATGGTGAAGGATTACTTCATCAAATGATTAAGTAACTCTGATAGTGGCTCGTGATTTTATTTTTTTGATAACCCACTAATCGACTCTATCGCGTCTCACTAGGATATGGATACTAATATAGTTGAGTCACTTGTGAAGCCAAAATAAAAGGTCTGTACTTGTTGAATCTACGATTGTGGTTCACCTCTACAATTTTATATTCCAGATGAATCCCCATCCCTACATTCAGTGTGGGATCAAACCATTCACAATTGAATAAAATAGTTTGTTTAATTGGCCAATAGGATACTCTAACTATATGACTTCTTAAAGCTTACAATAGTAGTCATTCTCATGATAATCATTATAGTTAGAACCCTTAATGCAAACGCTGCTATTCATTGTGCAACGATTAGTTCCATGTACCTTTGAGTGAAATTTATAACCATTCACAAAATACCCAAGATATGTTTACACAGTCTTTAAAGGTTGTTTAGCAAGATCATTAAGTTGTGTGTTTGAGACATTAGTGTTTGAAGGATTGTTTACCTACATAAATTAAAGTGATTGTGATATGACACATACACATACAATAATAATACACAAATATATTTGAGAGAATAATATTTAAGTGGTATACTATCGTTACTTACATATGTATTGAACCAAGATGCAAATTTCACTTCTAATAATTCATCCACTTCGATATTAGTAATGTCTATTGGAATTTGGCATAACTCATTAGTGTAAAACCTTTTAAAACCAATGTATTTATAGATTTACATTAGAGATGACTAAAAAAATGCAAATATTGATAGTTAAACATATTGTTTCATCAATAAAGAATATGTACTTGTCATATGGTTCCATTTCTAAGCAATTCAGTAATATGTAAGTGTGTGCAACATGAATCTCTTCCAATGATAGTAGTCTAGATTTGGCCCGTCTAAATGCTCATTAAGGATATTTAAAAATAGACAACATTTATTCATTTTCATCTTCATTCACTTTACCACCATCATCATTTCATGATACCCAGCTGTGTTTTATATGTACATTCTCCTCAAAGTAGTAAGAACAGTATAATGATGCTTCTTCAACTAATTAGGCATTACATATTGAACCTTCAACATGTGCCTTATTTTCCATGTTATTTTTTAGCTTACGAAGGTATCTAAATTATTTAATTTAGTTAGTCACATAAAAAAAAAATGAAATAGAACTAAATGAAGTTATTAAGAATTACCTCTTAAATGGGTACATCACTGATATTGCACTGGTCCTACGAGTCGTGCTTCATAAGGCAAGTGAACACGCAAATGTTCCATGGATTTAAAGAAGTTAAGAGGGAAGATATGCTCAAGTTTATATAAAATAATTAGGATCGCTGCCTCAAGCCTAGCCATGTCATCATTTTTTATAATGGTAGCAGTAAGATCCTTAAAAAACATGCTCAACTCTATTAATGCCTTTCACACATTTGGCGGAAACAATTCACAAAAAGAAATAGGCAACAATCCTTGCATAAAAACATGACAGTCATGGCTCTTCATCCAAAACAACTTAAGTTTCTGCATGGCTACACATCGAGCCATATTTGAAACATATCCATTTAGGAATTTTAGATTCTTAATCCATTCACATAGCACTTGGTTACCCATCTTATCAAGTGTGTAGCAAGCTTTATACTTGTTTACCCACACAACACTTTTCCAACTATAGTCGTCGACAATACTCATTCAACTCTAACTATGTTAAACACTTTATCAAAGATATTTTTCTTAATGTGTATGACATCTAAGTTGTGTCAAATTATTAGAGTGCTCCAATAGGGCAAATCCCAAAAGATGCTCTTTTTCTTCCAACCATGAGATTAACAAATTGGACTGTTAATGTCAGAGGTGTCGATTTTAGTAACCTTCTTCAATCCAAGGTTATTAATTTGGTTCAAAATTCCATTTCCATTTAATACAAGAAGTGCCACCACTGTTACAACTCTGTTCTCATGAAAAACATATTGATTTTGCCAAAATATATGGTGTATAGGTAAGAAGGTACGATGGGTTTCAAACCAAGATTATTTTTTGCTATTTGATAGTGTGAATGCCACTAAGTGACCCATGTGATACAGACATGCCAATTGACCAACGGTGCTCTACCCTAATAGCATTGGATAAGTAAGGAAATCACTAATAGTCCACATTAAGGCCACTTGTAATTGGAAATTTTGTTTCAATGAAATGTGATATGCTAATACTCTAACATCTTACAATTCTTTTAACTCTACTATAAGCGGTTGTAAAATGCATCTAGCTTAAGATTTCTAGGACTTGGCATAAGCAGTTAAAAACATAGATGTCTCTTTCAGACACAACCATAACAATAAATTATAAATTGTTAAGATCATTGACCATAATGAGTATTTTTGCCCTAACTATCTAAATGGATGGAATCCATCAGTATATAACCCTAGTCTTACATTTTGACTCTCAAATGCAAAATTAGGATGTATTATATTAAAATGCTAGAAAGCATTGGAATTACAGTAGTGTCGCATTTCTCCTTCTACAACCTCATGCTCTACATGCCACCTCATTTCCTTTATTGTAGCCTTCAAAGAATATAACCCTAGTAGTTGAAGAGTCAGACGAAAGTAATACATTTTCTTGTAAGTTATATTTGTTTTCCTTCTTACACTTGAATATGCTCGAGACGGTCTCTTATAACATTGATGGCCACAAATCTTACAAATTGTGAGATCTTTGTTTCTTCCGAAAACAACATATAACCATTATTACAACAATGGATTTTCTCAACTGGTAAGCCTAATCCTTTGACCAAACTTTTAGTGCTGTAAAAGTTATCTGCCACAATCAGAGCGATATCATCAAACTACCTTTTAAACATATGGTGTTCTGCCATTAGATTCAACATTCTAGCAACTAATGATAGTTGCAAATGCTTATGAAAACCAAGCCATAATTATTTATTCATAGCACTTAGTAAGATAAAAAATTTTTATGGTTCATCATTGAGAGGTTCATCTGCTATTTCATTAGGATTGAAACTAGTTTCGACAACATCCATAACCATATTATGGTATGCATTTTCAATTAGCTCAACTTCTAGTTGGACATTTCTATAATGTTGACATGAAAATAGTTTCGTTTCCTTATGTCTTATCCAAGCATAATACCCTAGTATGAAGCCATTTTTCATCAAGTGATACTTTATGGTATCAACTTCATGATAAGCACGATTTTGACACTTGGTAAGTGTAGATAGACACTTTATCTTATTTTCGTCCATTCAATGGGGTTTACTATATGTGAATTTTATAAATTCATTCAAGCCAACTAAGAACTCTAGGCTTAAATAATCATTTGTAAGTCGATAATACATCCAATTCCAATTAATGCCATTTTAGATGCAGAGCTGTGATAATTATTGACAACATTAGGCAATCACTTGTAATCTTTACATAACCCTAAACGAACACCTATTTATACATATATCGATAGAAAATTCAACATCATCTCCCTTCAATTCTCTAAATGTTGCATGATATATAATCAGTGGTAATCCATATGACAACCATTTAAGGTAAGCACATGAATTAGCAAATATTTCAATATTTATTTGGAATATATATATATATATATATATATATATATATATATATATATATTTGTTAGGTTTACTTTAAGACAACACATTCCAAACTGTCCAATTGGACAATTCGGTAACCTCTCACAATTCGAGTGAAAAGGGCACTAAATAGGTTTCTAAGGGTAACCAAAATATTAGCAAAATTTTAAATATAACAATCATGTTCAAATAAATTTGAATTAAATAATCCTTTATGAATAATGAAATAAAGTCAATAAACATTACTTTGCATTAGCCTAATTTTTTTAAATAAATTTAAGTTGAATTTTCTAATCAAATCAAAAATTATCTAACTCATTAAATTGCTTGGCCTCTCTCAATGCAAACCTTAGGTGTTGAAATTCTTTTAACCCATCCCTTATCACATGAATAAAGAAAATACTTCAAAAATTCATTGCATTAATTCATAAGGACATTATACAGATAGACATATAGACCATCATATGATCAAGGACAACATTCTCCCTTTCTTTCTTGTCCAAGCATCATTTATCATCAAAAGGAGAGAATAATAAAGAGTTGATGAGACCCAGTTAAATAATGAATAAGCATTTAACTTTATTATACAAAAATAAAATAGAAAAAATAATTTTAAAGAAAACCATTTAAAGTAAATCAAATTAAATTAAATAAATAGAATGAAGATTAATTATTTTTATAAATTAAAATTTAATTAATTTAATTTTAATAAAAATCAAATTGAAATTCATCAGAACCACAAAAACATTCGTAATTTTTGCATCCATTAATGAATGAATGAGAAGGAAAAGTATGAGAAAGAAAAGTGGTCCTTGTTCCTTTTAATTGGTTGGGCCAGTTAAGCCATGAACTAGACTAAAGACCAGTTAGGTCCAAAAAGTTTTAAAAATATTTTTATTTTCTAATATTGTAGATGTTTTTCTAGCTTTCTGCAATTTTTGCTATTTTTTCTGATTGTTTAGTGCTATTTTCATTTGCTTTTTAAATTTTGAACCATTTGGATAAGTCAAATTGGCCAAACTGGAAACAAGCAGTTGGTTGGTTCAATGCCTAGTCCAGTTTTCAAGAATCTTAGTTTAAAGCATCAATAACTTTTACATGCCAATAACATAAAGTTTGTTGAATTGGTGACAACAAAAGTATGATATTTTACCAAGTATCACCCCCATTAAAAAAAAAAAAAGAAGAATGAAGCAAAAACATTAAAAAAAAATAGCACTGACTAGATTCAGATCATCATAATGTGTATTCAAATCAATTTTTTCTTTTAACTAAGGTACAAAAATGGCTAGCCACTAATCATGACAAACATAACTTAATTTTGTGTTTCATGACAAATAAGCAAGTAATTCATTTCACTTCAATTGCATATAAAGTCTTTTGTTTAATGTAGCAAATAATAATCCCTAAAATTCAATTTAGTTTAGCTTGCTAGATATTTGGGCAAGTGAAGAATTGAAATCATTTTCTTCACTTATATACAAAAATCCACTGAGAAATAGAGAGAGACAATCATTAACTAGCCTGCCATTTAAGCAAGTAAGAAAATTGGAATAAGTTGCTTTCAAAAAGATAAGAAATTGAAGAAAAAAAAAGGCACTTCTATTAAAAAAAAGATAGACACAACCTGAGTTTCCAAAGAAGGTCAACTTAGAGGTGGCTTTAGGATAGTTAACGTGGATATTGACAAAAAAGTGGAAAGCATAATGTGGAAGAGCAAACATGAGGACCTAACAGATGAGTTGGCTTAAAGATGTCCTATTAGCTATAATTGAAATTCATTTGCAAACCCATTGCATAGAACTCCATAAGTTAAAAATGAATCACTTTTTTACAGGCTTAAAAAGTATGGAATAGAAAATGAAGTCAAGAATTTTGTGAAATTCATATGTTCTAAACATATTGTTGATCACATTAGCAACTAATTGTAGATCATGATTAAACAATGATAAAACTGATATTAGGAGCAAAGGAAAACAGTTAAGGTAAAAATACCAATTTAACTTATTTATAGCTTAACATATAAACGGTTCTTACGAATTCAAAAAATCTGTATTTAAATTTAAACATTTTTATATTGGTAAACCTCTAGATTACAACAAAGAGGCTGAATGAGTTCAAAGCTTTTTCATCTTCTTCAAAATGACTAATTTGTTCCTTCTTGTTGCCCCTAGTGCACCAAGAAGGGGCAGTTGAATTGGTGGCAAATTTGGACTTTCAATTTTAGAGGAAGCACACAAGAATGAAAGATTAGAGAAAGAGGTAGGAAAAGAATGAACACAAGAGTTTTATAGTGGTTCAAGTATTAACCAATCCTACATCCACTCCCCAATTCACCAATTAGGTATTTCACTCAATCACAAGTGTTTTACAAGCTCACACTCAACTTAGTGTTTAGGCTCACACCAAACCTTATAACTTATGTTTTCTAGGCTCACAGAAAAACCTCTTACAAGTGTTTTCAAGGCTCACACTAAAACCTCTCACAAGTGTTTTCAAGGCTTACACTAAAACCTATACAAGAGTTTTCTAAATAAGGGCTAACTCTCAAAGCCAACCCAAAAGATGTTTAAAGCTCACACCAAACTATATATAAAGAAATAAAGAATTAAAGATGAGAATTAACTTAGCAAGACTTTTGGCACATATCAAATGGTTATCTTCTTGCATTCAAGTCTATTTGGTGGTGTATTTATAGACAATAACCTCCAAAGAGATATTACAAATAAACTATATTTAAATCTCCAAGTTGTGTTAGACATATCTTGCATTAAATGTTCGTCAGACGAAATTCGCAGTCGCTATTTTTGAATTGTGTCTAACGGCTAGTCCACATGGCATGAAGCCATTGGTCTTTCCAAAAACTAGCCATTGGATCTTTCTAACAAATCTTAAACTTCATGGTCGCTACTTCAAATTCACAGTCGCTATTTTCCTCTTTCGGATGCTATTGTCACTATAAAATCGTCTGTCTAACATGGAGATGTTGTTTATGAGATTTGCAATCGCTACTGAAAATTCGCGGTCGCTAATTTTGAATCTCAATAACTACAATAGCTACTTTTTCAAAATTCGTGATCGCTACTCCAAATTTGCGGTCACTAATTTCAAAGGTAAATTTTCATACTTGGAGTTTCTTGCTTGTAATCACTTCAATTCAACTCCCAATGAGATCCTATCTTAATATATGCATAAACAACACTTGAAATAGATATTAAAACCTTTCAATCTATATTGTCAAGATCAAAAGAGAGTCTTGACTTAGGTTTGAATAACCTAGTCCAACAATCTCCCCCTTTTTGATTTTGACAATCTAGATTGAATATGCAAAGCATAAAGAATCAATTATGCATGCTTCTAAGAGAATGATTGCGAAGTGATTAAAAAACACAAGTATGAAGTTGCTCCCCCTCAAGTTATTCTAATAAGATCATTGTCTTAGCTTAGTTCAATTTCTCTCCCCTTTTTGTATGTTCTCTCTTTGTATATTCAGTCAATTAACTCTCCCCCTTTGTCAAGATCAAAAAGAGGGGAATGAGAGGGAATAAGAGAGTGAATATGGAATATGAGAGGGAAATTCCACAAACTTATCAATTGTACAAACTCAAATTAGAATGGCAAACATATGTAATTTTGCATAATTGATCATAATATGTCACATAAGAAGATAAATGGATAAAACATAAATGTAAAATAATTCAAATATTGAAAAGATGCTTGAACATACAAACTAGGGCTAGAAATTTAAGAATTGTCATATATGGCCCTAGTATTGAGTATATGATTTTTTATGATTGATTTGAACATTTGAAATGTAGAAAACATCAAATGTAAAATGAATTGATCCAACTCATCACACGATCAATCAAATCAAATCAAACATGTCAACACATAGATATATCAAGCAATAAAACTCCCCCTAAATGTATGCATAAATATATTAAGTTAAAAACATAAGAGATAAGAGATACATTACAAATTTAGTATTAATGCCTTAATACCAAATAACCATTTGAGACTTTTATCCTTCTTCATTAGCAATCTCCATTCACCTTTATATTTTTCATGATGAGAATTTTGGTGATGGAGTCCCTATCCTGCAATATCAAACACTTTGTTTTGGTACCTAAACATACTTGGGTGCTTGGAGGCTAGTCTTGCAAAGGTTCTCCAATTTGAGGTGTGTCTTCCTAATATGGCAAAATGCATTGATATTCCTATATCTCATGTAATAATGACATTGGAGCTTAGACTTATGAGTCTTTCTCCTATGCATAACCATAGTATGAGTAGGGGGACTTCTCATACTTAGGTGGTGAGAGTGTATGCAAGTGCATGAGTAATGAGAAGTAGAGGAGAATTTTCTATGATTGTGTGGGTAATCATGCTTGTTGTTATAAATGCAAGCATATTTTGCTCTTTGAGTCTTAGCTCTAAAGCTTGGGAGAGTCTTCCTTTTGCCCTTAGGCTTAGGAGGCTTAATGCTAGGGGCACCTCTCTTCCCTATGACCTCAATACTTGAAGTTTGAGGTGTTGATACTCTAATGAATGTAGTGGGTGAAGAAGTAGGTGAATAGGCTTCATTGAAGCCTAAACCATGTCTAACTAAAGGAGGTCTTTGAGATACAATAAGTGTATCCAAAGCTTCCTTCCCCTTATAAAATTTAGAGATGGAGTTTCTAAGTTCTATAACTTCATCCTTTAAAGAATCATTTTCCTTTCTCAAA
>CATIWR010110517.1:0-11192 GCA_949677035.1 Omphalea diandra
ATCCTTGGACACTGGAGTTGCCCAAGCCATCCAATAGTTGCTACCAATTTGAAGGATCTGAAAGACAATTTGTGCCAGCAAAATAAAAGGAACCAGAACTCCTCCATATGCTGTTGTGAGATATTTCCAGTAGACTTGAAACCCAACTTTACCTTTTTCTCTCTCTTCTTCTTGAACAATCTGTCCTTTCAGCTCGGCCATCTCATCACTTTTTCCTTTTGGTAGATCCTTGTGTTCATCTTCAAGAGCAATCCTATTGGTACTGCTTATGGCATCATTGTCCTTGTTGATACTTTCACTTTCAGAAGCTGGCCCTGCCTGTTTGGAATCAAGGGCTGATAAAGCTGTCTTATGTGCACCAACAAGTTCCATAAAATCAGACCCTGAATTGAGAATGTCACTATACTTTCCAGCCTGTGTGATCCTTCCATCTTTCATGACCTAACCACAAGGTACAAGTATAATTCAATAATTCCATAATTATAGATGATAAATCCCGAAAGCATTGAAGAACAGAAATTTAATTACTCACCAATATTAGATCAGCAGCAGGCAAGAACTCAACTTGATGAGTAACATAAATAACAGTTTTTGAACTCAAAAGACCAAGCAAAACTTCCTGTAATACAATAATCAAACAAATATGCTTTATGAGAAGCTTCATTATTTTATTATGCATAAAAGGTATTACATAAAAGGAAGAATAAAACATAATATTAGCACAAAATTGCAAATATTTTCTTCAATTATAACTACTTAAGCTGAAAAGAAATCATAGCCCGCACTTCTGTTGTAATTGGGAAAAAAAAAAAAAAAGGAACAAAAGTTCACCTTAAATAAATGAGATCCAGTATGTGCGTCAACAGCACTAAAAGGATCATCAAAAAGATAGATATCAGCATCCTGGTAGAGAGCCCGTGCAATTTGAATTCTTTGCTTCTGTCCTCCACTCAGATTGATACCCCTTTCACCTATAACTGTTTGGTCTCCAAATGAAAGGATTTCCAGGTCTTTCTTCAGCGAACATGCCTCCAGGATCCTTTCATATCTTTCTCTGTCCATCGCCTTACCAAATAATATGTTCTCCTCAATCTTGCCACTCTGTATCCAAGGTGACTGGGCAACATAGGCCTTCGTCCCACACAACTTTATCATCCCTGAAATCTTGGGTACCTCTCCCAAAATGCAAGAAAGCAAGCTTGACTTGCCTGAACCTACAGCACCACATACTGCCACCCTCATACCATGAAATACTTTGAAATTTATATCTTTTAATGTTGGGTTAGAAGAAAGCAAATCCCACGAAAAATTTCCATCAACTATCTCGACTGCGGTATCTGAGCTGCCCCTTGGAAAATTCTCGACAACATCACATTTCAAGTCATCAAGTCGGAGGAAAGATGAAATTCTGTCAAGGGAAACCTTGGTCTGAACTATCATAGAAATCATGTCAGGAAGATTATAGATTGGCTCTTGAAGAATCCTGAACGTTGCAAGTGCAGATAAGATCTTTCCTGACTCAAGTGGGATTCCCAACAGCATACAGGTACCAAAAGTGGCCACAGACACAAAAGTTGGAGCACCCCAGAAGACAAAGCTGACAATTGCTGAAGTATAAACAAATTTCTTCAACCATCCCGTCTCTGTCTTTCGGAGCTCGATAATTTTAGACAAAAACTTCATTTCCCATGCCTGAAGCTTGAGGATTCTCATATTTCGCAATATCTCAGATGTTCCCTTCATTCTTTCATCTTTAGAATCCATCAACTTGTCCTGGAATTTCTCCTGCATTCTTCCCAATGGATAGTTCAATAACATGACAATTACAGTTGCAACAAAAGCTGCGAGGGATGCGACCCCAAGATTTTTATACAGTATGAACAAGGCCAAACCAACTTGGATGAAGACCAACCATGGATCATGCATGTTCCAGCTAAAATCACCAATTCGCTCTGCATCAACAGTCATAAAATTGATAATCTCCCCACTAGTGTGATCCTGCTTCGACTGACATGAAAGAGTTAAGCCCTTGTTGTAGATCATCGCCACAAGCACTGCACGCATCCTAATTCCAATTTGCTGCAACCTAAAGAACCAATGCCTCTGTGAGAGGCACTCTACAAGCTTTCCAACCAAGAAAGCGAAAGCTAAATAATATCCCTGATTTTTGAATGCTCCTTGCCCATTGAGACATTGGACAAATGCATCTATTAAATAGGGACCGACATAAGAAGCTGCTGTATACAACAATGCAAGCAAAGCTGTCCAAAGAATTTCTTTCCAAGCAGAGAAGAACAATGCCTTCACTAGCTTAAACGTAGTAACTACACTAGCAGCACCGCTATCTGACTCAAGTTTATTTCTAAAAACTGGAAATGCCCCAACTACGCTATCTCCACGATGAAGTTGAGGAACATCCTCAAGGTCTAAAGCTTTCTTATTGCCAGCAGCAACCAGAGAACCCATCCAAGAGAAGGTGAGAATACTAAATATTCCAGCATTTGAGTAAGGAGTAACAGAATCGCCTCCTCTAGACTTCGCTGGCTCTAAATTAGTACTCGAATTCCCATTCAATAGTGGTTCTTGATGAAGGGTATCTTCATCCTTAATTTTTAAGAATCCCACATAACAAAGAAACAAACCAGTGAACACAGAGACTGCATCTGATACTAAATACAAAAATTGTGAGGAGGAAACTTGTCTTTTATAAAGAACGACAATGTCGACAACAAGACAATAAGAAGAAACTGAGAAATAAAATCCCCACCAAACTCGCAATAGAAATGTGAACTTTGTATCAGCTGAATTCAAAATTTGGGAATGCAAATAAACAGAAAGTGCACCCCAAGAGAGTGTTCTAACCACAAAATCCAAAAGGGTAACTAGTTCATCGCCAGACCAACGATTCTTATACCAATAGAAGTAACTCAACAAACACAAGACAAGATTAAACACCGAAACACCCAAACAACAGAACACAGCCGTTTGTTTATAACAAAGACTCTATCTTTCCCATTAAACCTCTCTTTATTACAATCTTGACTAACGCCCACTCCAAGTTTCTTACATACAAATAAGACCAACACCACAGGTAACAAAAGCAGGTGTAAAGAAGCAGAAAACCCGCGTAGGAAAATGGGTTTGAGGAGAAAATCAGTGCCTGAATACATTAGTAAAGGTGAGTTAGAAAGAAAAGCGAGCATAGCATGACCCAATGACGAATCGTAACCAAGTTCCATTTTTGAGAGGTTTTTTCAGAGGCTTTAGAAAACGGGTGCTGGACTCGTAGTTGGCTCTGTCAATGGCTTGTGAGAAATGAAGATTTCAAAGACTTTGGGTATTATTATATTAGGGGGGAGTTCTTGAGGCACTAGAAAGACTGAGAGAGTCAAAGCATGCAACTCTCGAGGCGAGGAATCGTGGAGAGCAAGGCGTAACCACGGTGATAGTCAAGAAAAGTAAGACAAAAAATAAATCGGCGTCTCTTGCTGGAAAAATTGTGGAAAGTTTTGATTCTGCAAAAAGATAGATTCTTTCTTTCTTATCGATCATATTCGTATTTATATTGCTTGCTTTCCCATATAATACTTCGAAAAAAACCTCAACTCTTTAATCTATAAGAATTGAATTTCTCGTAATAGGCGCTCTTCGTTTTCGCGGCCATTTTTGGCTTTTGCCATCTCACGCCTTTCCACCACGTTAATTTTCTATCATCCGTTTTTTTTTTTTGGTGAATTCTGTTGCTGTCGTGGTTTTGCTGTGTAATCTATTAAATTATTTATAATAATTTTACTAAAAATAAAATTATTTAAAATAATAATTAATTATATATTTTATGAAATTATTTACATGTTTAAAAATTATAATATAATATCACATTCAATATTATAGTGTTCACTTTGTAATTTGTTACATTCAAATTTA
Source organism: Omphalea diandra (assembly GCA_949677035.1). Classification (NCBI taxonomy): domain Eukaryota; kingdom Viridiplantae; phylum Streptophyta; class Magnoliopsida; order Malpighiales; family Euphorbiaceae; genus Omphalea; species Omphalea diandra. The sequence continues at coordinate 3,925 of CATIWR010110517.1, forward strand.
TCAAAACTAAAACATTCTCTTTGAAAATAATAGAAAAGTTGAGAAAGAAAAATAAGGTAAAAAATTAAAATTTTTCCTATTTGACAATATTGTGAAAGGAAAATAATGGATTGTGAATAATGAATTTTTCTCTAGAGCTCACTAAATTAATTTTTTTTTTATTTTTTCACAGAAAGATGGAGAAAAAATTAGATTTTGAAGATATTCTTAATTAAAATTATAAATATATTCATATAAATTCTTATCTTTTTGTTTTATTTATATTCTCTCTTTTATTTTCCTTCTACAAAGTTAAACAACTCAATTGATGCTCATCTATACTTAGATATGAAATCAACTTAGATTTTATAAATATTTGTATACACTTAAAGAATTTAAATTGATTCTTCTTAAAATATTAGATTTATTGAGTTTTCTTAAGGCAGAACTTTAAAATTATTATTATTACAGAAAAACTGAACTGATTTTCGATTTTAAAAAATAAAAATATTTGTGTTTCTATCTAATTTAAAGAAAACGTGTACTAATTAATTAGAAATATAAAAAAGAAAAATCGCTTTTACATGTTAAATTTTATTATTAGGTAGAAGCTAATTAATAAAAGTAGCTAATACATGTATTCTATTTGTAACATTTTTATAGGCTAATTACTTTGTGCTTTTAGATTATATATCTTTTTGTGTTCTGATCTAATGTGTTTTTCTCTTAGGATACTATAAAACAAGATTAACACTATAAATAGGTATTAAAAATTTACCATCTCACATGGTTTGGTTAGAGCAAAATTTACCCTCATTTTTTTTTTTTCATTTCTTAGTGATTTAAAACAATGTTAGTTTTTGTTATCAAATATTAACGACAGAATTAAGTAATTAAATAAGTTATTTTCTGAAGTATATATAGATCTTGAAATTTAACTATTTTATACATTTTATGAAATGCTTATATATATAATTAGACCAAGATTCATTAATATTTAAAAAACAAATTGCATGCATCCACAACTTATAAGTTAGTACTAATTGATGAGGCTACAAAATCAAATTCAATATAAACTATGTACAATTAATTTTTATGAAAAAATGATACATATTGTTACCAGAAGTCATAATGTGAAGAATAAAAAAGTAATTTGAGAGTAAAAAAATTTCATTTCTCTTTATTTTCTAACATTGTATGAATAAAGAAAAGAGACTTATTTCTTTTCTTTTTCCTCGAATCTCATATCTTTCTCAATAAAAGTAGAGATTTTCCTTAAAAAAAAAAGTAGAGAAAATAATTTATACTTCTCTTTCTTTTTCTTTTTTTTTTTCCCTCTCTTTCTTTTTTCATTTTATGTTTTTCAAAATAAAGTGTAAATTTAGGTGATAATTACAACATCACTATTGTCAACATTTTCTTTTTAATATTTAAAAATTTATCCAATCAAATTAAATAATTAATTTGATTTAAAGATTTATTTAAATTTTCTTACCAAAAAATATTAGATTAAAATAATTAATAAATTAAGAAATTATATTTTTTGTGCAAAACAAAAACGAATATTTATTATTTTAATTTATCAATCCCAGAATAATACTAATAAAACACTAATCGCATTATGCCTAATTTACAATATTCTTATCCACCTAATTCTTCTTTTGATGATCGATTCAACCTCTGATCAAAAAGATATACCTTGGTTATATTTAATTTATGTATTTATTATTATAGATATTCATTATATTAATTAAATAAGTTTTTTTTTTGAAAATATGTTTTATTCTTTTAAAAATATGTTTCATTAATTAAAATTTAGTTTTTCTATATTAAAAAAAAAACCTACTATCATATACACCATTAAAAATATGTTTTATTAATTGCCATAAAATTGTCTCATTTGGTGGCCAGATTTTCTCTGTGAAAAGACAATGTTTTAAAACTGAACCAATCAGTTAATTAACTGTTTTGCTGGTTAATTAATTTGACCCATTTAGTCAATTAATTTCATAATAAATAAAATTAAAAATATTATTTAAATAATTTTAAAAATAAAAAAATATTAAAAAAAATATAAATTTATTTAAAATATTTAAATAAATAAAAATTACTTAATAACTGAGTTAAATCTAATTAAATAACGATTAATTTAATTTTTAATTTGACCAATCCGAGCTATTTTTCAAAACACTGCATTAAGAGCAGCATATGCATAGAAGTACAAGACAAAAACTCAGCACAATGGCTAGAAATCTTCAGCTCTGAAGACTGGACAGAACATAGATTGAATCGCCGCATCTATTACAGAGGGATTCTAATTTTTTTTTTATTTTAAACTCATGGAGATTCTAATTAAAGCTCAACCAAATTATATACATAAATATAATTATTATCACTAAATATCTTCCTTAGTAATATTCGACACCAATCAAGTCTGCGATGACAGTTGGAGATGAGTAGATCCGCACAAAATTTTTTTATTTTTAATGTATTTTTTCATAGGCTAAATAATAAGAGATATAAATATCAAATATGCATGATTTAATTTTTGTTATAATTTTATATATTAAAAAATTAATATTTTATATTGTATTCCAAACATAAAAAAATATGTTATTTGAAAAATATTTTTCTCCAGAAAAACTATTTTTCATGAAAGAAAAAAAGCCTGAATTATTTCAAAATATTGTAGATATATATTAGAAATATTGACTCGTATATTATTTTTTAACAACCATTTCAAATTAAAATATAAAAAATATAATCATAAAAAATTATACTTTACTTACTCTCGTAAATTAAAAAGAAATATAATCATGTTAAAATATTTCATTTAATTACTTATCACAGTTATATATATTATTTAACAAAATATATAAATTTTGATAATTTAATGTAAGTTTGAGATAATGAAAATTTTAATTTAATGTAATTCTGAGATGACGAACATTTGATACTTTTAAAAAAAAATTATAAATGTAAATTATGAATATTAAGAAACAAAATTTAGCATTTGATATTTATAAAATTGTGGGATATACATCAATTGTTAAATAATGGGCCTATATTATGTTGGAAAGAGTTAAAATGAAAAATATGATAGCAATAAATACCATTAAAATTCTATAAAATAATATTTTAACGTGTTTTTATTAAAATTATATGAGCTATTTGTAAAATTTTTTTTAAAGATCCAATTATATAAACATACAATTTTAGATGAATTGGATTTAATTTTGTGACCAATTTGAATATGTATACATATACAATGAAAGTGAATAAAAAATTATAATTCAAAATTAAAAAATCATTCAAATATGATATCAGATTCAAATTATTTTTCACTTCTAATTGATTATTTATCTCGAGAATTATTCTGCTGTAATTAATTAAATTATTTAAATTCTTCATAAAGTTAGTGGAATAATTATAGATTTGGTGTCTGTATTTTTAAATTTTTTTTATTTTAGTGTCTAAATAATTTTTTTATTCAATCAAGTGTCCAAACAAAAATAATTATTATCAATAAAATGTTTTTTTTTTTTTTATGGTTTTTCACTTATTTGAATAATGAGTAAGTAAAGTGAGTTTCAATTTGATACTAGATAGGATGTCACATCAACAACTACAAATGACAAATAAAATAAAAAGATGAAAATCCTTTTATTTAATTTATTGATAATTTCAAATGCCACATCCATTTCAAATATCTTCATACAATTCTTTTTATTTTCAAATTGTTTACTTCATATTTTCTTTTTATCGCAATCATTTCTTTCTTCTGTTGTTTCTTTTGGTCACAATCATCTCATTCTTCTATTTTTCTTTTGATTTAAAATTATCATAATTGAATCAAAGATAAAGATTGGTTATTTACCTTAAAAAAAAAAGTTAAAGTAATGCATTTTGATGATCTATAAAATTAAATAAAGACATTTCATTTTTTTAGTTTAATTCTTATATACAGCTTCTGACGTAACATTCTATTTGATATCAAATTAAGATCTATTTTGCTTACTCGTTATTCACACAAGTGAAAAAAACCCAAAACATCATATTGATAGTAATTATTTTTTTAAAAAAAAATTATTCAAACACCAAAATAGAAAAAAAATTGAAAGTATAAACAACAAATTTATAATTATCCGTAAAGTTAGTTGAGAGAAAAATGAAACTTTGATTAATAACCTATTATTTGTGGCGACAATTGTAAGTGTGTGTATATATATATATTCAATCACTAATTAAAGTTATCCATTCCATAATCAAATGAAATGCTACTAAATATCAAAAAAAAAAAAAAAAATTGAGGTAGTGGGAGGTTTAAATTTTCTAATATTTTATGTTTACTACATATTTTTAACCAACATTATAATATCTTTATCTAAATTATGTATGAACTACTAAATAAAAATTTTGACCACTAAATTTGATTCCTCACTTGCTTTGGTATTTCCTTATGACTACAATGATACTAACAATTATTTCGAACTCAGCCATGTTCTCTTCCACGCCAATGGCCATGTCCTCGATGATTATATACTTCAGGAAATGGATTAAAATCAGTTGGGCATGATTTATGGTTTTTCATTAAAGCTCATTATTTTAATAAACTACAAGAAGGCATGGAATTCAATGTGGAATTTTGACACTTAACATAACAAATCATCTTTAACGATTTTTTTTCTCCATATAATTTTAATTGAGAATTAATTTTAAATATTATAAATTATGCTTACTTTTAGATTTAAAATCATGTAATTATAAGTACATCCAATCATAACATGCTTTTGAAAAATTACAGTTTTTTTATAGCATATTTTTCTTTCAAAGGGATATTCAAATTTTAATCCCTTATGAAGATGATGTCTATGAAATATCATAGTCTCAGTGGCTAAATGCATTATTTTCTTTTTTGATTGTGTCGATATATGCACTGCCACAGATTAAGCCTATGAATAGGTCATTAAATTTTTTATGAGGATTTTTTGGTCAATAAAGTGTGTCACCCTTAGTCTCTTTTTATTATTATTATTATTATTTTATATGTTATGGATTAGAACCAAGTTTCCTTAGGCAGCAAACCACAACAAAATTTTTAGAAGATAAGTACTCTGTGGACTATGAATGTTCCAGGCACGTAGGTTTTTTTGGTCGAAGAAGAATATCAAACAGCAAAAGAAGAAGGAATTAAAAGATGGATAACCGGTTGAATGACTAAATAACTAACGATTGTTCGTCGTTTCACTTCAGTAGCAGCACGGTAAATTAAGGAATTGGAAATTAGCAAAATTACAGAAGAAGCTCAGGCTCTATTCATAGCAAATGACGCCTCTGCTCTCCCGTACGACGTCATTTTCCTGAAGGGGTGAGGGAAATCTGGAGGAGATAGAAGCCATTTTGCCCATTAGTAGTCAAAAGACAAAATTACCCTCAAACGTTTAAAAACCCTAAAATCACCCTTTTCCAATTGGAGCACCGTTCGTAACTCGTTTATTGATTGTATATAATACTAATTTTAGAATCACGCGCGTAACGCTTGATATGTATTTTTTTTTAATTCGATTTTTTAATGTTTTATATACCTTTTTTTTTTTTGCTGTAAATTTTAATTGTAAATGTTGAAGGAGAAAAACATAATTTGCTTCTTTTGATTAGAGTTGTATGTGTTTATGAGCAATGCTTTAGTTAATAAATATTTAAAGTTTGAGTAAATAAAGAGAGCCTATAAGTTATTTGATGAAAAGCTAGAAAATGATATTATTTTATCGTGGAGCTCTATGGTAAGTGTTTGTGGGGATGGTGGTGAAATTAGAATGTGCAGAAATAATGGTGGCAAAAAAAGGAAGAAGGATTGATGTTGTGATAAGAGATACACAGTGTGTTACGAAGGCAGTGGTGGCTTAGTGGCTTAATTGGGATGAGACCCCCATTAACTTCCTAGAAATCTGCCTATACAATCTCTATATTTACACCATGATTTGTACACACTAAGACAATCTTTTATACAAGGAAATAAAATAAATGTTAATTGCTAATCAAAATCATTGACTATCTCATCACTCCCCCTCAAGTTGGTGCATAAATATCATATATGCCCAACTTGTCTAAGAACTTTGAAAACACCCGACTAGATACTTCTTTGGTAAGGATATCAGCTAACTGATCTTTTTGATCGAATCTTTGGTAGTTCCACAGCCTTTTCATCTAGTTTTTCCTTATCTACCTCAACATATTTTGTACGGCCATGTTGAACTGGATCACAATATAGTTGAATTGGTTCTTGTAAGAGAAATTTCAACCACAAAGCTTCACAAATTCCTAAAGCCATTCCTCTATACTCAGCTTCTACGCTAGACCGTGCAACAACGTTTCATTTCTTGCTTCTCCATGTAACCGAGTTCCCACCTACAAAGTAAAGTATCCTGAAGTTGACCGCTTATCATCAATTGCTCCAACCCAATCAATATTTGTGTATACCTCAATATTTTGTTTATTTGAATTTTTGGAGAATAGAATTCCCTTTCCTAGAGCAAATTTCAAGTACCTTAGAATACGCATGACTGCATTCATATGTTGCTCACTAGGGTTATGCATACACTGACTAACAATACTTAGAGCATAGGCAAGATCTGGTCTTGTGTGCGCTAAGTACATCAATCTTCCAACGAGTCTCTAGTATCTCCCTCTATCCACCGGTACCTGGTTTGACTCAATACACAACTTCAGACCTTCTTCTACGGGAGTGTCAGCTGGTTGGCAGACTAACATAACAGTTTCCTGTAATAGATCTAAGGCATACTTCCTTTTGAGATAAAAAGATCCCTTTACCAGATTGAGATACTTCGATTCTCAGAAAGTATTTTAAGGGACCTAAGTCTTTCATTTCAAATTCCCTGGACAAGTACTCTAGTAAAGCTTTCGTTTCTTCTAGATCATTGCCTTTGACGGTCATGTCATCCACATATATAATGAGTGCAGTAATTTTCCCACGTTGCTTCTTCAAAAATAATGTATGGTCTAAATTACTTTGCTCGTAACCAAAGGCTGTCATGGATTTCCTGAATCGTTTGAACCAAGCTCTTGGTGACTGTTTTAATCCATTTAGTGATTTCTTTAACCTGCACACCTTCTGATTTTGTCTCTCTGTTATCATTCACCTTGGTGGGATAGTAAAGATCCATTGACACTAACTAGTTTTTTTCCTATGGGACAATCAACAAGCTCCCAAGTTTGGTTTTTTTTTTGTCCTGTAAAAAGGCCATCTCTTCATTCATCACGACTCTCCA